>JAADXK010000963.1:0-13173 GCA_023337805.1 Globisporangium barbulae | reverse complement strand
GCGTATCTCCGTGGTTGATTGAAAACCTGCTTGTTGGTTGACTCTGCTGCTTGCTGCTTGTTGGTCGGCAAGATCGTAAATGGAGCTGTCTGTTTGCGCTGTTTTCGTGGTGAGAGAGACACCGAGCGCAACAGCAGCAGCAGCAACAGCAGCAGCAGCAGCAGCCAGTAGCAGAGCTACAGGTAAAGCGAGCGAAACGGACACCACTTGTCTCTCATGCAGAGAGAACGCGCGCAAGTCTGCTTCACCAGAATGATTGATTTGTGCGGAAATGGCGGGCGGCAATCCACGCGACGCTTCAAGCTGCATCTCCATTTCAGGAGTGATGGTTGTTCTACATGGTGGTTCAGATGTGGATCTGGAGTGTTCTAGATATTGTGAGGAACTGCTACCGAGTCATAGTGCCACACTGGAGTTGCTTTGTTTTCTTTCCACCACCGCTGGTTTCAGAGCCCTGCTGTCTGCTTCATCCTCAACATGCTCGTTGCTTGTTGCGTTTCGTTCGGCGTGTCTCTTCACAACCCCAAGCCTGTCAGTCAGTCGACTGCCTCCCACACGTCCTTTGAAACGACCCCTCGCTCGCCCCATTTCTTCTCTCTCTTGGCAGTCAGTCAGCATCGATCGTTGTTCATCAGAGACCCGAGCACAAAGAGCCAAGCAAAATCAAACTCAACGCGAGGTGCTGTTGTCGACGCAATACCCTCTCTTGCTGATAGCCGTCTGCGAACCCTCTCGACTCGTGCACGCCGCAATCCAGACGCTCGACGGCTTCCGACGACTCAGACACTCCTCCTCGCGTGAGGTCAGGCAAGATAGACTCTCTCTCGTGCAGCCCCGACCCCGACTCCTCCGTCTCGGACTCTGACTCGTTCACGCATCTCCCACCGGCGACGACACCGCGATCGCCCTCGCAACAAGAACTTGCAGCGCCTTCAGCGTCCGAAGTGCATCTCCCTCCAGCGCTGACCGACGAAGTGCACCTGCCTCAAGCTGTGACCGACGAAGAGCTCGAGCTGGCACACCACCACAGGACCACCGTGCTTCCACCACTCGTGTTCCCGGACGACAAGAAGAAACCCAAGTTGCAGTGGGAGCCAGCACCTATGCAGGATGAGGGATTACCGAGATCGGCTCGGCTCCTGTCGTCGCCGGGGAACGTGATGGCGATGTACCAGAATAAGGAGGTCGCCACCGAGTACCACTCGTCCACACCCGCACTCTTGACGGCCACTGACGCCGACGGGAGGATGGACTCGAGTGTGGGAATCTCGATGTCGTCGCCGCGCTTCATTCGCCAGAAATCGTTTGTCCCCGGTGCTCGTCGTGCCACCGTTTCGACCAACGGCGTCAGCCACCACGCGCTCGAGCGGCTGGGCGTGAATACCGACATCCTAAAGAAGGAGAAAGGCATGAAGAAGCTCGGCATCTGCGACGTCGACATCGAGCGTAGCGAAGAGCTCCGACGCTACACGGGCGTCGCCACGAAGAAGATGACACGGAACAAGGTGGAGCTTGTCTTCGGCTTCACGGGCGAGCAGCTGCAGCGCGACAAGGCGATCAAGCGACTCGGAACGTCGGAGCAGGAGATCTTTGACGATTACTGTCGGAGAGTCTCGCTGCTGGGCACCCACGATCGACCGATGACGACGTTCTAGTCCAGCTTCAGAAATAATTAGCACGCAAGCCGCTGCAGCTCAGATCTTCTAGGTGAATTTGCTTCACCTACATGAGAGTAACGTTATCGTCGTCGAGCCGTCGTGATGAATACAACCGCATTATCTATACCACTGAGCAAGACGAGTGTAAATTGCTACTCTTACATCGTGCGTTGTGCTTTCACCATGAGTCACAAGCACGCACGAGAGTCGGGATATGAGAGAAACATGAAGAAGCATTTCTTACCCACAAGAGTGTATTTACATGAACTTGTACCCACCCTTGTCTTTCTCGAGTTGGTCGAGCCTGTTGCCGAGCGTCGTGGCCATATTCATGCCCATCGTGTCACCCACGCTGCCGTTGCTGTTAATGCTGCCGCCGAGATTGTTGCTCGACATGTTGTTCACGTTGCCAGACACGGACGACGACAACTTTGACTGGTACCCGAGCGTTGCGCGCGATGGGGGCAACATTCGGAACGATGGAGTGGAGGACAAAGGCGCGCCTGCCGGTTGCTGGAGAGGAGTTCCTGAAACTGAGCCCTGTTTAACCCCTGGGCGCTTTGACGAGCTGGACTCAATGTGGTGATGATGGTGGTGCTTCTTCGCGTGCCCAGAGCTCGTTCCGACCGTTCGCTGAGCGGCCGCCGCCTCAGCAGCAGCGGCATTGGCAGCCGCGATCGCGGCTTCTTGCTGCTGTGCGATGAGCTCGTTCTGCTTGTTGTTCAGCATGATCGGAAGATCTAAATGCTGGCATCGGCAGTCGCAGTCAGTGACAGGACAAGCGCTGTGCGTCTTGAACCAATCAGCAAGATGATGGGCGTGACCGCCGTGCTTACAGGACTGGCACCACGTGAACCACTCGACGAATGGGATGCTTGACAACTGAGCCAGATTTTCATTGTCAGCCTTGCCACCTGACGGTTCTTCGATCACCACACCATTCTCAGTTGCACTTCCGACAGCACTGCTCACAGCCTCGGACATAAGCTTCGAGCGACGGTGCGCCAACTCGAAGTACGGGTTCAGCGACCCGAATGGCAGCAAACAAAGGGCGCACTGAGGGAGGGGCTTACGGCACGACGGGCAGCACGTGAGCTTCGGTTTCGCGCGGTTTAGCCACGAAGAGTGCGATCCGCCTTGTCTCAACAGATTCGAGAGTGACAGCGACGCATTACAGAAATTGCATCGCACGTACAGCTGCGGGGGGACAGACAGCGATGACGGAGCTGACAGCTCGGCTTGAAGCTCCTTTGCATCAGGATCGCGCGCAAAGTTGGACAATCCGTTCAGCACATCGTCCAGTCGCGAACGCCCGACATCGAATCGTGCTCGCTCGTGGAATAGCTGCCACTGGTTCAGGAGATCTTGATAAATGACAATCCAGTTACCAAGCGGCTGGTTCTGGCTGACAAATGACGAGGGAAGTCGTGCAGCGAGCAGCGCCAGTGTCTGGATGTCCCCCGTTGAGTCCAAGTACGTTTGCAAGATGCGAATGCCCGTCGGGTTCAGTCCCGTAAGAATCAATCCTTCGAGGCGTCCAAACTGCTCGCAGTCTTCTTCGTGTTGCGTGATGAACGCGCGCAGATCTTCTGCTGGTAGATAACGACACGCGAACGCGATTCGATCACTCAGGGGTAACGTAGTATCATTCAGGATCGCTGCGTACACCCCAGTAGTCGACGCCTTGGATCCCGTGAGCACCGAAAGTCCATCGACGCTTCCCCAAGTACGGTGAATGTTGTTCCCTGTTCGCCTTGGTTGCGCTGGAGCCGGTCGTGCCGAGCCCAGATTCATATTCACTGAGGAGCTGGCGACACACAAGAACGAGAGGAGGGCGTGCAGATACCGTGGGTTGCTTTGGGACACGATCTCGTCTCGCTTCAGTAGCTGCTGGCACATTGTCGCCCACAACGATTGCCCACCAGCATTCATTGTTGAAGAAGAGTACCCAGCGACAGCCATAGCAACTAGCGACAGCACATCTGCAGAGAGCGGTGCAGGAGCTTGCGCATTAACGCTTTGCATCTGGCTCAGCCAGACCGCGCCCTTCTGTAGAAGCGCCACCGCAGCGTTCAAATCACCATGGAAGACAGCGAGCGCGGCTGCTCGCGTGTAGTTTCCTTCGCTCTCACACTTGGTCAGGATATTGCGCAGCTCATATCTACCGCTTTCATCATCTGAGCGATTGCCAAATCCGTTGCTCTCTTCAAACTGCTTTTGCGACGCCCACGCACCCGAGTTGCTTCGATGCAGTGGAATGTTCGGTCTGCCGGGGCCGCCTGAGCCGTTGTTGTTGTTGTCAGCAAACAGAAGAGCTGATTGAGCGGAGTTGCGTAGACTGACTTGGCCGTTGTCAGGATCCCAGTTACACGCTAAGATAGCGAGACGTCTGCCCAGACCTTCGAAAACTTGACAGTTCAAAATCGGATCCACTTTCATAGCAGACGTGATGTTCGCGAGAGAGGCGTCTGCGGATGTCGCATTGAGAGTCGCTTCCACAGTACTCGCAGTTGGTGAGTCGCCGGAGACGGAGAGAAGGTTCTTGATTCCGACTACCACCAGCACATTGGAGTTGAACGGCCATCCTCGCAATGGACCCGGAGCAATCGCACTCACGAGGTTCACACCAGCCACAGCCCCACCAGCTGCCAAAGTGTGGGCATGAGAGACCCGATTCGCTCGAAGTCGACGGAGAACTTCGACTTGGTCGACCCACGTCCACAGATTGCGCAGCTGTCGATGGCGAGGAGACGGTCCGTTGAAAAGCTTCAAGCTCTTCGAAAGATCCACAGAGTAGCCTTGTTTCGCCAGCTTGTACATTTCATTCGAGATGTCGTCGTCACCAAATGCGCTCTCACGCTCTGCTTCAAGCGATTGTCGCGCAGCTGCTGCTGTCCCTTGACCTGAAGTTTGCAATGAGCCGCCAAACAGCAACTTCCCGCAGCTAAACGCGATAGATCCATGCGACGACACTGAGATTGGCATCGAGTCGTGCACCGATATGTCTTCGATTTCGCCATTCAACGATACAGCCAACAAGCGGTTCGGAAATGCTGCTGCGGTGATATTCTTGAGCGCATTCGCGTTTGCGGCAGCACTCGGATCACGAGAGCGCTGCGGAAGCGGCACAGTGGGAACATACTGCCACGAGAACGAGGCGAGCGGGTCTGACGTGTAGCGACGGCGGAACGGCTTCTTGATCAACGTCGAGCCATCACTTTCCTGCTTGGTAACATCCCAGAGCGAGATCCATTTCTCTTCGGACGAAGTCGTGACCAGGATGCCGGGCTTCGATGGACACCACGACACTTGCGCCAACGTTTTGCTCGTTTGGTGCAGTGAAAGAACTGGACCCGACGACGAGTCCAGGCGTCGGATGTCCCAAACCTTCACAGCTTCTTGCGGGCCGTCTGTATAGGTCGCAAGCATGTGCGGTCGATGCTGATCGAACACGACGCCGAGCACTGCCTTGTTGTGCGCGACCACACTCAACGGAGTCGCCGAAGAACTTTTGGTGCGCAGGTCGTACACGCGAAGCCACTTGAAGCCCGTTCCTGTTGCCAGGCACATCGGCTGCGATGGCACCCACGAGAGCGCAACGGTGGCTTCAGAATTCGAGAGCTCGTGGATTGGCTTTTCGTTCTCGCGTGTGAAGCCCCGCGCACTGCTGCCATTGCTGCTGGAGATGCTTGCATTTTTCCGCGACGAGCTGCTGACGCTACCCATCATCATGGAGCCGCTGATCACATCCATGCCGTCCGCGTCATTCATCGAATCTATCGCTCCATTCCCGCCAACGTTGCCAGAGATCGTAGACGATGACGCTCCACCGGACGTGTTCAAGTCCCACACTAGCGTGCAGAAGTCCGAGCGCACTTTCTCAAAGCCCGCCGCGAGCTGGTTCGGCAGTGCTTTGTTCCACGCAACGGCGTTGCACGGTCGGCTGTACTTTGGCACGAACTCGCGCACTGCGCGTGCGCGCGTGTCCTGGAAATCGCTGAGCACGACCTTACCGGAGCCCATGCCCGCGGCGATCAGCAGCGGCTTGGCTTCGAACGGGTACCATTCCATGCACTTGAGCTGCATGATCTGCGCGTTGATCTTCACGAGTCGGAATGAGCGCTTGCGCTGCGTGGTCATGGCGCCTTCGATGTCTATTGCTGGCGTAGAGAGCGACGACGATGACGACGGTGCAGCGGACGTAGTCGTGGTCTCAAACAAGCGCAGGTTGTCGGCGCCGACTGCGAAGAGCGACGTGTCATGCGGAGACCACTGCACGACCATCTTCTGCTTGCTCATGGCGCTCGCCTCTTTCCTTCAGTGGTATAGCGCTAATACAAGGACTCACGCACAACGGGACGGGAACGGAGGGGGAGGGAGACCAGGTACTCGTCGCGCGCGGGGTTCGCTTCGAGCCTGTCGCTTTTTGAGGCGGAAAAGGAGATCGCGCGGCGCAAAATCAGAGGAAACGTACTTCCAAGTAGTCATATCAATGTGACTACCACAGACCATCACTCCTCGTTTAGAGAACCAGCTTGTTGTTTGTATGGATCACTCTCCATGACTTAGGCTTTGGTAGTCAAAATTCTCCCAACAACAACACACGTCACCACATTCGACACACTCAATCGAAAATGGCATCGGACAAGGAGACCGTGGCGGCGGCTGCGGCGCAGGTGCTCGGGCTCTCGCAGCTTGTTCCCGACGCGCTCGAGGACTCGCATGTGGCCGCGTACTCGCTGCTCGTGGTCGCGCCGATCTGCGCGCTTGTGTCGCAGCTGCTCATCCGCCGCGGGAAGGCCACGACGTACCCGCAACTGCTGCTGGTCTCGTTCCTCGTACCGGCGCTCTTGATCGGCGTGCCCGCTGTACGTGGGGCTGTGTATTATTAGAACTCGTCTAGAAGATATCTGCATTAACACGCTGACATGTATGCTTGTGTGTATGTGTAATTGCCGCTCTGTGCCAACTGCAGTGGTACAATTGGCAGCACGGCGAGTGGAGCGTATACCGCTTGCTGAATGTGAGTGCCGTTGTTCTAAGCAATTGCACTTTTGCGCACGTGCTCGACATGCACGTCTAACATATCACCTTCATTTCCGTGTTGCAAACAGATGCAGCGCACGGAGACTCCGTACGCATGGGGGCAGAAGTACGCGTTCCTGCGCAACTTGTACCAGAAAGGCGAGATGCCAGAGCATATTTGGAGGCAAGTGGACGCCGCCTACGACGTACGTTGCCTGTGTTTTAGATACTGGCCATTACCAGTGTATCGACTAAGAATTTGTTGTTGCATAACCCTGTTGTTGTAGCAAATCTACGATCGAAATCGCCGCGTGCTGTACGACATTTGGGGTCCAGCGGCATCGAAAATGTCCATCGCCGAGACGCAGCTCAACGTTGGGCTCTTTTACGTTCTCTGGACTGGCATCCTGTACGTTTGCTCGGGTATGATAAGGCATTTTGCTACGGGATTCGATACTGATTGTGCGCTATGCGTCTGTCCATAGATACGCGCTCACAACGCCGACGCGGACCCAAGACGCGAGCAAGTGGATCTTTACTGGCCTTGTCGTGGTAAGCTTTGATGCTTGCTCTGTGATACACATACTCAGTGTGTGAAATTTGGAATGCTAACACGGAGCTACTTGCTTGTGAACGCAGCTTTTCTGCTTTGAAATTGCGGTGAAGCTGATTCACTACGAGCCGCCGTTCCGCGCGCTCTTCACGGCGACGACGCCCCGCGAGTTCGTGATGTGGGGCCACCGTCTGTTCCCAGTCTTCGTGTTCACCGCGTTGTTTGTGAAGAAAGCGCTCTTTGTGGACATGGGGAAGCACCGGAAGCTGCAACTACAGCACATGCTCAAGCAAAATGAGGTATGGTTAACTCCGTTGTGTGCTTGACGATCGTGATGGATTCTAACATTTGCTTTCTCTTCGATTTTGATCATCGGTATCCCGTATATATAGTTTACAAAGACGGAGCTTACGGAGCTGGAACGCAGTCTGCTTCACGAAGACGAAGCCGAGGATGATGACGAATAGAGATGATCTGCGTAGTGAGCTCTTGCCGCGTTCTGAGCTTTGAGCGTAATAGTCAAGCTCTCTAATTGTGGGGATTTGTGTTTCGTCGCTCATGTTGATGTCGGAGAAATAAAGCATGCATTGCGTGCGAGTTGAACGTACTTTGAGGTACGTTGCTTCATCGAATTCAGTGTCGTGACGTCAAACGTGTGGAGTGTCTGTCGTTGTTACTGTCGGTGCCAACGTTCAACTTCATTTTGAAGAATCAGAAGAACCAGACTTACCCAAAATAAGATGGCCAATAAGAATTAATACAATGCTGATTGGCTGGCTTCATTCTGATACAACCTGAGGCATTTTAGGTACCTTTCTCTTGCCCAAAACAACCGGCTCCTTTCTCCGCTTGAGATCCCTCTGCCAGGCAGTGCCACATCAACAGCCAACGTATCAAAGCCACGACAGCCGAGCGACGATCATCACCATGGCCAAGCACGCGCAGCGCACGCCCACCGATGTGTTCTTCTACGTTCCCAACCTCATCGGCTACGCGCGCGTGGCGCTCACGGCCTACAGCCTCGCGGTCGCGCGCACGGACCCCAAGAGTAGCGTCATCTGCTACGCGCTCAGCTTCGTCTGTGACTACTTTGACGGCTTCTTCGCGCGCTGGTTCGACCAGTGCTCCAACTTTGGCGCCGTGCTTGACATGGTCACGGACCGGTACGTCATCTTGTGGCCGCTCACGTAGCTCTATTGACTCTCTTGTGATGCTAACGTGGTGCATTGTGTGCAACTTGGTAGCTGCTCGACCGCGGGGCTCCTGGTGATCCTGTCGCACCTGTACCCGGACCTGCTGCTCGTGTTCCTCTTCCTGCTCATTCTGGACTTCTCGAGCCACTGGTACCACATGTACTCATCCAAGGGCCACCACAAGACGGTCGCTGTGGAGCGCAACTGGCTGCTGCGCGTCTACTACAGCAACTACCCGTTCTTCGGCTTCTGCTGCGTCGGCACCGAGGTGTTCTATATCCTGCTCTACGTGCTGCACTTCTTCCCGAAGGCGCTCATTCCGGTCGCCGACGTGCCACTCGCGCACCTCTGCTACTACGTCTGCCTCCCGGCATGCGTGCTCAAGAACCTCATCAACATCGCGCAGCTCACGAGCGCCGCCCACTCGGTCGCTGTCGAGGACGTGGCCGTTGCGAACAAGGCCAAGTAAAGAAAGCGATTCATCACCACCACCACCACATCATCACGTGGTTCACTCAATCAAATAGGGCAGCCAAACAGACACAAAAACAGGAATGAACGGGCAGATAATTGCGAATACAGAATGGAAAATGGAGTTCTGCTGACCTTGTAATTGAGGACGAAGGGGAACACTCTAATACCTGGGTGGATAGATCAATTGATTGCTTCATTGAAGGGCTGGTGACGCGTTCGAGGAGGAGGATGAGAATACAGCAGACGTTGGTGACGGCGCTAACCCCCTTTGACGCGGATACAGAATGTCGTAGTGGCCTGGTCTGTACAGCAGATGCAACATCACGGGCTCCTCCGTGCTGATGGCGCTCGGGTTCGTATCGCCAGGTCGTGGCGAAGACGATGGTGAGCTGCCACTGGTAGTCGTTATATTACTGGCGCTGGGCGAGCAAATGTACGTCTGCAGCTCCTTCGCGCTGCCGTCCAGGTACTCGATCTCCACGCCAATGCCCAGCGCCTCGGTGAGCGCCGCGATTTGCGGCTGGTCGCACTCTTTTCCCATCGGCTCGACCTGCACAAGACGCACAAGGCCAAAGGCAATTGAGTGCCTTTATCACAGCCTTCAATGAAGCGTAGTGGAGCTCATTACGCACCTCTGCGGCGCAAAACTGCGCGACCGTCTGTCCTGGGAACAGGCCCTCGATGAACGGCTGAAACTTGTCTGCGTGCTTTTTCAAGTGGCCCGCAGTCAAGAGCCGCGCATACCACACCTGTAACACAATACAAGACACAGATAACCTGTTAGTCCTACGACGGCTTGCAAGGCGATGTAGTATCAAAATTGCTTCACCAGATACTCGGACTCGCCGCCTTCTGTCTGGAAATCCTGCACTGTGCGGTCCGAAACACATTCACAGTCAAGGAAATCGCACTCAGGACTCTCAATTCACATACGTCCATACGCATGCACACACACAAATTAACATCGCATAGGTAAAAGGATATAATTCCGGCAGCGAGCGAGTCTCCATGGCCGCGAGGTAGTCGACGAAGGTCTCCCAAAACGCGTCGATCGCAATTTCGCTGTAGCCCACAGCAATGAGCTCGCTCTTGGACACACGGATCTTCTCCTCGATGCGCGCGCGCAGCCGCGCCGAGCTCGCGTTACTGGCTATTGTGCCTGCGCCCCCACTGCCACTGCTATTGGTACTATTGGTGTTGAGCAGCTGCTCGCAGAGCGCAAAGATGAAGCCGCGGAAGAAGCAGTTGCCGTCGCCACGCACGCGCCGCATACCGTCGTAGCGCCTATTGAGCGAGTCGATGCCGAACATGAAGTTCTCGTTCGCGTTGCCGGCGTACTCGGCCTTGAGGCAGAGCACGGACATGGGGTCCGACACGAGCGGGCCCTGCTTGGCTGCCTGGTGCCACTTCTCTTCGTCCGCGCGCGGCTCGTCCTCCATCTCTCTCGTAACGTGGCAGTCGGGTGGTCTTCTTTGTTGCTTCAAGTGAAGATTTGTGTGTTGAGCGAGCAGACAGAGGTCGTTTCGAAAGTTTTATCCGATAGTTAGTTTAATATAATTTGTCGAAATCATGAAACGATCATATCACTATACTATATAATGATGTGCCCGCAAAATTTGTCACGCTGGTGCTTGGGAGGAAACCTCAAAAATACGCTGTAAAAAATCCGATATCTTGACATTTCCCAGCCCTTTCCTCGGTCTTCTCGGCACTTGATGGCGCTACAGGCGTTTCGTGTAGTACAGTGTCTGTTGCCTAGCGTGGCCACGCACTAGAAAATGTGTACGCACTTCGTGGTGCAATTTAGAGTGATGAAAAGTGCGGCGCGTGATGGTTTGCCATATTTCGAAGTACGGAGCTCTTCAGGGAGTGACCCATGACAATATTCGATTGTGTCCCCAAGTGCCTTTCGCCTTCATCAGGAACTCGCACGCCATTCCCGCGCGACATTCATATAAAGGGCAATAGCACGATCCCAGCTCGAGATAGGTTTTCAAGCAAGACGTATGCAGCCATTCAGACCCTGCGCCTCAAAGAAGCCGTGCAACGTGACGTGCGATTCCGTGCTGTTGCTGCTCGTGATGAGTGTCAGATTGCTTTTTGAGCGAATCGGTGGTTGTTTCGCACCACAACGTAGGTATTGGGACACACATACACAACACACACCCTCAAGAACTGGGACATACAAGGCTGTCGGACCGGTTCGTGAAGCTGGCGGAGGCCAAGTGCTGCTCGCTCTTCACGAGCGTTGCCGAGTTCCAGTGCTGCGGTGGCAGTCGAGCAGAGAAATGACAGGTCCAAACTTGATGAGATGGCTGTATTTGGTGTGGACCACTTCATGTCGTCATGTTACACCAAAATATGAGATACGATTCAGGATGAGCAGCGCTGTGGGATTCGCTGTTTCTCAAATTTTGATTGCTCTTCGATTTGGCCCCCACTCTCGCCGTTGACTTGCATGCTGTATGCTTCTTATTTTCCTCTCTCACTTGATGAAATTTTAGCATAATAGAGATTTCGCACCCAGGAATCCACACAAACCAGCTGAGAAAACAAAATATGGTCATTTTCAGAATTATGGATTTGAGTCCCACAGAAAACGGAAATCTGTGGGAAGTTTTCCTGTTCCCACAGACCATTAAGAACTGACCTTGAGAGACGCAGCTCATAACACGTTCATTCCAAACGACCGACCAAGCTCCAGCAAGCGCAGCCTAGTCGACTGGAGAATGTCGACTCAACTTCTCGGAGGCAGATGACATCGCTTTACTGCGGTAGATGCTGAATGACTTGCCGCTCCTGAACGCGCATGGCAAGGTAATGATGGCGTGGGAGACGCTGGCGACTGCGTTGGTCGCTGACGTCTCGTTTTGTAGGTCGAAGTTGAGCGGCAAAAACACTCAATCCAGGTTCAACCAGCTCGTCTACAATCGCCGCTCAGAAAACGATGCTACGCTGATGCTCTGAAGCCAACGAGGGCGTCACCGAGAAACAGGAGCTACTTGACGAGCTTATCGAATTTCTTGACGACTCGAAGGAGGCCAAGAAGAAGAAGACATTTGATAATGAGCAGAGAGAGCAAGACAAGCATGCGTCGATGGTCGCCCGTCGCCTGGCGATGAAACGCTTGCGCAGAGAGGATGGCGAGCACGTTCAGCCGTCACCGAACAAGAAAGCAAGGATGTCGGAACTGACAACCACGCTGAAAGAGCTCAAAGCAATATAGAGGGTTGGAAGCAGGAGAGGGAATTTGCCGCCGCCCAACGCGCACGAGAGAGGGAAGACGATCGTCAAGAAGCAGCTCATGTGCGCGAAGAGGATCAAGAGCGTTTGTTCCGGCTTTTCGGCGCGAAGAACCAGTGCATCATGCTGGCTTTGAGCAGTAAGTACTCACTAGCAACGATGCTGTGCCAATCAACGATTCGTTCGCAATTAGCTTCGCAACCTCAGTCCGCCTCCAACAGATCTCTGTTAGTGTTTCTGGGTCGTCAAACTCTCCATGTCGAGCGTCTTCATCGTCTACGAGAGATGTCGTGGCCGATGAAGCGCTTCGTGGTGCTAAGCACCAACAATGTCACTGACCCAAAAACGATCAATGACAAAAACTACATTTTAACATATCGACTGCACGTCGCGCTGTTCAAGGAGAGTATCGAACACGCCGTTCGCGCCCGAGATTCGCTCGCTGCAGCTTCTCGAGGGTCTCAAAACGGGAGCGCGTTTGTACTTCGCGTCGAAGAACGAGCTCGAGATCCAAAAATGGCTCGCGACGGGACTCTCCAGCTTGGAGCTGGAGAAAGCACAGTAGATGAAGACGTCACTGACAAAGAACGCGATCTGCATCTGTATGGCTATTGATCAAAATTCGTTTATTGCACAAAAATTCAATCATCATGGCACAACACATGGACCCGCTGCCAAAATTCATTAGCCACACGTTCATTTATTCTCTTTGGTCACAAGTTGAAGCCATCCAAGTGCGGATGCACACCTCTGAACGATGCAGTGCTGTTTTAAGTGTCAATCGATCAAATGCGAAGGTAGTCCTCCAAAGATGGTGAAGCCAATTTAGAAAACGCACCGATTTGGTTATTTTTGTTGGTGCAGCAGTGACAGTTTGTGAGGAGAATGCTATTGTCCTGGCCACATGAAATGATCTGTTGCGTTTGCGTCCGTGTAACTTTGTGGCAACTTCATCAAATTTTGCAAGCTTTTTTTTGTTTGAAAGCTCTGAATCTTTCCAATTAAGTGCAGCAAAGAAAGCGTTTTG
>JAADXK010000962.1:0-13181 GCA_023337805.1 Globisporangium barbulae | reverse complement strand
GTCAACAAATAAACATTTGTTTTTTGAAATTTCAAAAAGTTGAGATTGAATTTTCCAACAAAAAGGTGGTAAATGCCTTCTTTTAGTTCCCATGATATCATACTTTAACACCACTTGCGAAATCGCACAGCTTCCATACGAGGCCAGAGGCGGAGGGGATGCGTCTATAATTTATCAACGGGCTGTATCATGAGATACCAAAGTACCAAGCAACTCATAAGCGATCTTCTGTTTTTTGTTTCGGGTCGATACTCTAAGTAAACTTAGAGCACCTGACAACCTCGGAGTAGGCATCTCCGGGCACCTGAACTCGAAGAGCCCAGGCGAGTAAGTGTTCGTTCTTGAGAAAGATGTTGCGAGCGGCGTTCACATCTCTATTCATCGTCAGACCGCAGTTCGGGCATTGGAAGACCTTCTCTCGTGTGATTTTGCGGTTGATTCTCTCACAACGCGACCACGTCTTCGTCGTGTAGTGCTCTTCGCACTCGACCATCTTCCCTCCGGATCTCTTCATCTTGTAATCAAGCAACATCTTGAACTTGTAGTGAGACCACGTCAGATTGCTCGCGACGCCTTACATGATATTCTATTTTGCTTGGATGTCATGGATGTCTTGAACGAAGGAAGATGAACTTTACTGTAATTCTTCGAAAGCCAGCTCGACACCTTGTGATGCATGTCTGTGATCATGGATTTCACGCGCCGAAACATCTTGAACACTCGCTTGTTCGTGCGGTATCGCTTTCGTTTCGAGGCCTCCTTGGTCTTTCTTGAAATCGCTCTGTCGATCGTGAGGCATCTTCGGAAGATTTCTTCATTCGCATCATCGACACCAAGTGTCAGTCCTTTGGAGTCGTACATCGTGATGAAGCTCCGCGCGCCTGGGTCGATCGCGCAAACTCGACTTGATGATGTCTACTCGAACTCTTTCACGCAAGGAACGCAGAGGTAGAGCTTTTCATCTCGAGTTCGTTGGAACCGGACGGCGAACGCAAGTTCTGGAAGCTCTTCCTTGATCTTGAGTCTTCAGTCTTCGAAAAACCAAAGTATCTGGGGAAGAATTGTACGACACCGTCACTTGGCTTGATGTTTCTTGATCGAAGTTCGATCGACGACGAGTTGTGCTTCTTGGACTTGAACTTGAGCTCCGGGAAAGACGTCTTCTTGTCTTTCTTCCTGAGTGCTTTGAACACAGCCATCGAAGATTTCAACGCCTTGGTGTAGTCGCGGAAAGTTGAATTCATAACTCCTGGAACTTCCAAGTGATACTCGGAAAGGTAGTTCGCCAGTGAGTGCTTCTGTGAGATCGGGCGATACTTGGCAGATAATTCAGCGGTCTTCAGCTTGCGGCAATCTTCACGCGTGCACTCGACGAGCTTGTTGTAGATCGCTCGATGGGTTCTGAACATCGTGTTCAGTAGTTTCATCTGCGGCTTGGTTGGATACAGTCTCACTTTGCTCAGACTGTTCGGGGTCTTGTCCGCGTCGCTTGGATCAGGAGACGATCATGATGACTGGCTGGCTTTCTTTGTCGTTGACGTCTCAATTGTGTTATTCAGTGTGAACCAAGACTTGCCCTTGAGTCGCTTCGAGCGGGTTGTATGCGACGTCTCTTTGTTCGACGGCAGACAGATCTCTCTGGCACGCGCTGCCACCGACCACTCCCATCACGAGGGAACGTCTGCTACCACTTGTGTACGACTGGATGTGACGCGAGGCAGTTGTTTGACTGAACGCACAATAGTAGGCGGGTCTTCTCATTCGCTGTTAGTCTTCGGGAGGATCTCGTCGGCTAGAGCCACACGCAGGCGCAGACTCGCGAGCCGAGGTGTCATGTCTTCGAAGTGTACATTGGGTCCACCTATGACATGCATTATAGGGTATATATTTTAGTACTTATCAAGGTTACCACAGTACATATCTTGTGCAACTCGTACTTTATCAAACATATACGGTCATACGCTTCCTTTGCACAGAAACGCCCCCATTTGCTAAAAGCGAAAGCAGCAGAAGCGACGAAGCTCGTGGCGCTTCGGGCGACGGTCATCTCCTCTATTCGAGTCTTCCACGCCTCGACCGGCGTCAGTAATACAGTGAGTACTGGCGGCGCTCTCGCAGTCTGCGACGGTGGGTGTACGAGTGAGCACATCGCTCTCGCAGTCAGACCGCCCATTACTTCAACTTGAAGAGCTGGCCGATCGCCTTCCGTCGCTGACATGAGCTGGACAGCGACGACCGGGTACTCGCCGACGACCCTCAAGAAGCCGCTGTCTGTGGGCTCCATCGCCGGCAATGGTAGTGGTGCCAGTGGCGCGAATGGAGCTGTGTATGCAGGCGCCAGTGGCGGATTTGTAGCTGGAGGCGGTTGGGAGAATGGAGCGACTGCGAGCACCGCTGACCAAGAAGCCGTCGTGCCGCTCGTGCTCTGGAACGAGCCTCCGCGCGTTGAGATCTCGTGCCTTCACGTGCTGCATCTGCCAATGTCCCAGCCGAGCCAGAACTCCAGCACGACGTCGCACGCGAGCTTTGTGCGGCGCAACAGCGGCAACAACACGAACAAAAGCAGTGCGAATGTTCAATCTGCTGCAAGAATGCGGAAGGAGAACAGTGGCGAGAGCAACAAGGCGAGCAAGTTTGGCTCAGCGGAGTTTGCGGATCTCCAGATCCAGATCGTGGACGATGACGACGGCGACGAGACCCAGTACCAAGTGTGTGTGTTCGCAGGCACAGTCGACGGCGTCGTGATCTACTGGCTTTTTGAGCAAGAGGCCGTCATTCAGGTCAACATGCTGCTGTTCTCTGGTGACGAAGCGACTGATGCAACAAGTAAAGCTGCGAGAACGAGAGGGTTTACCAGTCAGCCCGTCCAGGGAATCGTGAGTGGCACTGATGAGTGGGGACAGAGCATGCTGATCTCGATCACAAGGGATGGAAGCGTGGCGCGATGGCAACTCCCCAATGGCATGTGCTCATGCGCAAGTGCGTCGCTGGCGAAACAGCTCGCGCCAGTCAAAGGCATGGAGATGTTCTGCAACAATCGGTATGCGATGGTGTACTCGGAAGAGACCCGGATGATGGTGCTGGATACCTGGAAGATGACATTGCTGTACTGTATGGACACCGCGCAAGAGCAGATTCGACGAAGCATCGCAGTTGGCGAACTGAAGATGCCTGTGTTCAAGACCTGGCCGAATTTCTCCAAGAACCCGCTTGGAGCAAACGTAGGCGGTACAAGGGTCGCGCTCGACGCTCAAGGAGAAAGTTCATCCTCTATAATCCGTCCGACCAATGGCGTTCATGGCTCTAGCTTCACGAATTCATCCTCGTCAGCAGCGTCGAATGGGCAAGTGACCCAAGCATCAGCGAGCACCTCAACCACCAAGTCGTTCAGCAACGCGTCTGGGGCAGGCCAGTTGGCCAACACCGTCCAGCTGTGGGATTCACTGGTGATTTCTCTTGGCGCAGAAGGTCTGGTGAAATGCTTTCTCTGGTCGAAGCCTCGCGGCGGACCAAGTGCTCCAAGTAGCTCGTTTGGTGCGTTCCAGTGGGCGCAAGAGAGCTGCTGGGTCATCTCGTGGGCGGACGAAGCAGACGACATCACGTGCTCGCAGAGTACATCGCTGAAAGACGGCGACCACATGAACCCACAGACAGCGCTGATGCGATCCATTAAGAGCAGCTACTTCCCGCTCGCTGTGCGCATCTCGCCAGATTCGTCCTTGATTTTGTTCATCTGGAAGACCAAGTGGGTGGTGCTGAAGCGAAAGTGGCTGTGCAAAATCGACAACTCGTCTGGCAGTGGAGGTGCGTCGCCGCGAAACAAGACGTCAGGCAAAGCGAAGCACAGTGTCCCTGTTGGCAGCTGCACCACTCCGCCATCTGCTTTTATCGGACAAACGAGCACTAATCGCGTTGGCGGTGGCGATACTGGGAGGCGTCAAGCCGAGTCAGTGTTTTGGGAAAATGGCGAATTTGTGGGCGACAACCAAGTGATGCTGTGGACAAACACGGGTCACGTTCTGCAGTTTGCATCTTGCGGGAACTCAATGAGTTCTGCGGGAAAGCTGTTTATCTTCACGAAGGACCAGGATCAATTCGTTCCCAGAAGCAACTTTAAGAACCTGACGGTCATCGAGAAGGGACAGCACGTTGCGTACATGCATCAATGCGAGTGCTGTGAGAAGAGCCAGGGTACCGAAAGCAAAAACAGCAAACCAAGGCGATTGCGAGCGAGTAGTGCCGATTGGGACTTGAGTCAAGGCGCTCCATCGGGATTTACATCGTGCGTCCAGTCGACCGGCAGCTTCTTCGTCCCGTCCTCCCCGCTGTCGTCGTCTTCCTCACAGACAAAGCTGATTCACATGTGTAAGCGCGGCAGTTTGGGCTTTTGGAACATTCCGTTGAAGACGAACCTGTCACCGCCACGGATGACAAAGTCCCATGCGTTCCCAGTTCACTTGTACGAGCACGTGAAGTTTTATTCCTTCGAGCACGGATTTGGCGATGATCGACTGAGCGGGACGAAACCAGAGCAGAATGACGCTGCACCTGACCGGCGCGTGAGCTTGTCACATCTGATACTTGGCAGAGAAGATTCTGGCTCCTCGTGCTGTAACGACGTGGCTCGGCGACTTGGAAAACGAAGAAAGCGGTCCAGAAGATTACAAGAAGCCGACGAAGCTGGAGCGTCCACCACGACAGCAAGCGTGAGTGGCCCGACCGGAGGTGTCTTTTCTTTTGCTCTCAGTCCCGTAACGCGTGGCACATCTTCTTCGGATCAAGGTCAGCGTCGAGCGACGACTATTGGCTTCAGTGGTTCTATCTCCGAAGTGTCATCACTGCACTTGATGGATGTACCTCTGATCGCGAAAGGATACTCGGACGGAAGTGTGGAGTTCTCGCTACTTGGACGGCGGCAGCCTGCTCACGGATCAAGTGTCTCCAGCTCTCAAGTGCATTTGCCGTGTCACACTGGCAAAGTTACCGCTGTCGCCCACTGCCATTGGCTGGTGCCGAGCGCAGCTTCACTAGATTCGCCACCACTTCCATCACCATCTCCGGTCGTACGCTCGGTCATAACAGGGAGTGTGACTGGCGTACCTGGCTCGAGTTCTAGTGGCGGGATCTACATGTCTGTAAAGAAAGCGAAGACGTGGAAGCGAGGCATCCCAGTTGAAGAATCGATTTTGGCGTCGGACAAGAACCCGTTCTACCGTTCTCGCTTTGCGGCACCAACGCAGCGTCGAAGCTGGTCGAGTCGACACTTGGGCGTCAACTCGGCGTCTCCAAGCACTGGCTCAAACTTGCCGACATCCGCGTCTGCACCATGTAGTCCGAATACAAGCTCAACTGCCAGCACCTCGCCTTCTATTGCGATCTACTTCATGGTATTCACCGGTGGAGAAGACGGTGTGCTGCGCGTGATAGAGCTAGCGATTCGCCCCGTGGGGTCGACGTTTGTGTGCGAAGCCACCATACTACAAAGGTTTCGCAAGCACCGCGGAGCGATCCAGGAAATCGCAATCTCCCCAGTACGTGACGGTGGTAGTAGCGGCGGATCTGTGCAGTCTCCTGACAGATTGGTCGCGGCTGTAGGTGTCGACCACAAAGTGACGCTGTACGCACCCATCTACGGATATCATCCAAGCAACCGCGGGTTGCAGACACAATCATCTTTCAAAGGCAGATGTGCGGTCGAGTGGGAGTGCATCCTTGAGCTGAGCGAGCACACTGATGCTGTCTACAGTCTGGACTGGCACCTCGAGCGCGGGTTGCTCTACGTCGAGTGCGAAGATCGCATGATTTACGTGTGGAACACGGACACGGGCATTCTCGAGCGGTCACTACCTGCGGCATTGCTGAACGACGGTGGTAATGCAACGTCGGATGAGAATTATGGTGCATCTGGATGGAACAACCGAGACTCTGTTGAAAGCACTGACTTGCTGATTGGCGACTCATCCGTGCATCTACTCAAGTTTGGCGTTATCCGGAGTGCTGAACACATCAAGAACAGCTGGAAGTCGTACTTCTATGGATTATCGAATGCCGAACCGCCACTGTTACCTCTGAAAGGAGGCCAAGCATCGAGCTCATCAAGCGCAGTGTCTCCGTATGCGATCGGGTCGATTGAGCTGCTGCTACTGTCGTTCTTGCTGTCGTGGGGAGCGACGCCAGAGATTGACCGAGCATGCCGAGAACTGCTAGGACTCGATGCGCCAGAGTTGCTGTACTCATGTGCGTTGCGGGAAAGTGTCTCCGGTGCGCTGACAATACCTGTGCCTTGGAAATCGTCAACGTTGTTGAAGCCAAGGTTGATGCCGAACCAGTCGCAATCAGCAGTGGAGAACGCTTTTGTTCGCAACTGGCAGCATTCGTCAGCGCTGTCTGCGAATCTTGCCCTGGGCATCGTGTCGCTGTGCATGAACCTGATGGAGCACAAGTATTCGAAAGGAGGGAGCTCTGCGGACAACCAGTCGCCTGCACTGCCATCGTCGCCCAAGAACAAGGAGGAGTTCCACGTTCTCTGGAGCCAGCTGATCACACAGCACTCGGTTGTGCTGCCAGATTACGTCCCCCGCTTCCGCGAGCCGGCGCTGGAATTCCTCGCCAAGTTTGGGTTTAACCCATGTGACTACACGCAGCTAGCAGCGCGGGCGCTGCTGAATGGAGTAATCAAGCGGTTGCCATCGAGTTCGAGGAGCACGCTGACGGCCGAGTATTCCACGAAGCTGCACTTTGAGATCGTTCGATTGGAGATGGAGACTGGGATCAAGCTCAACAACTCGTCGTCGGGTCACGTGATCGATTACAATTTGGTGGTGTCGCGCTTGGGCTCACTGGTAATCCTGCTCAGCATGATCGGCACGTGCTTTCCGGGCGAGATCTCTCCTGCTGGTGCTCGGGAAGTGTGTGACATGCTGGTGTATCTGCTGAAAGCTCCAGCGCAGCACATAGGCTCGGTCTCTGCTGAGCTGTTGACAAAGGGGCTCATGCTCTTCCGACCGCATCTCGTGGATCTGTCGTCGCTCATCGTCCAGCTACTTCTGATTGATATGCGAGAGAAGCAGCGGGATCCAGATGGCAGTGGAAGTCCAGTGTTTGGCAGCAATGCGAGAGTGCTTGCGAACGGAGGCAGCAACGCGTCTCTCAGTTTGCTGATTGAGCTCGGGGCTTGCGAGTCGGCGTTTGTGCTTGCACTGCTGCAGCAGGAGATGAACAATAGCGAGCGTCCGCACGCCTTTCGGGAATGCGTGCTGCTGTACCTCACGGAGCTGCTGAACACGCACTATTTGCTCATGTTCCGTCACCTCCCAGCAGTGGTGGACACTATCATGTGCTGTCTGGACCCGACAAAGCTGGAAAGAAGAAAACGATGCCTAGAGTTGAGCACGCGGTGTCTCCACAGTCTTGTGCGACGATTTCCAATGATCGATTTCCACAAGGAGACCCAGCGACTGGCCATTGGGACGATGGAAGCTGTGATCCTGATCTACGATCTGCGGACAGCGACCAAGTGGCGCGTGCTAGACGGACACACGTCTGCGGTGTCTGCGTTGGGGTTCCGCGCCGATGGGCAGATTCTGGTCTCGTATGCTGCGCGTGAGGGAAGCGTGCGTTGGTGGAACAGCGGCAACGCTGGGCTCTTTGGCGGCATGCTTAAGATGCAGCAGTCGTGTCTGAAAGAACACAAGCTCGACATTATCAAGAGTACGGCGAACGCCCCATCGTCTAGTGGCGGGGCAAGTGCCGACCTCAAGCAGGTGATCCAGACGTGTCGATTCCAGTTTCTGACTCTCAAGGAGCCTTCGATTACGGCGTCCGCAGCAGCGGATCTGAAGGAAAAGAAGATCCTTCGGCTGACGCGAGAAGATGCAAGTCAAGTCCAATTCTTGTTATAAGGACTCACTCGCAATCCGGAATCGGGAGCGAGTGGCGGTAGAACTGAGCAGCAGCAGCTGTGTGTGCGGCGTCGAGAAGTCAGCGTTGCCTCTCAAGAAGCGCGTGGATGTCAACAGGGAGAAGGGACCCGCTGAAAAGTGTGAATAGATACAACTCGTGGCATACTTGACATACTCTGATTTCACGTGTTGCGTGAATTCGGACTAATACGCTACGCATCTAGGGTCGTTGTGCTGGAAGATCAACTTTCTCATAGACAAATCAGCAGTCTCCGTGTGAATCAAGTCCAGTCAGCATGGACGAATGCCCAGAAGTCCAATGCAGCTCTTCGTGGAAAACACGTTGGCTCGATTGTCAGTAGCCACAATCTTTCACACTTAGTTTCGAATCTCCTTTGCGGCTGACAAGTCTCCACTTCTCCATCCAAGATCCTCATCAGCAAGAATGCCTTCATCAGCTGTACTCGCTGCTGCTAGTCACTGTGTCACAGCGTATCCAGGGTGACACGTGAAGATCCAAAGACGCATGCTCCAACCACTCTTCCATAAGCACCACTAGAACGTTCGTGTACGAGTGCGGCTAAACGGGCACGCTGGACAAATCAAATGCGCACTGGGGGAATGCAGGCTGGAAGTGGTTCAAGAAGATTTGTGCTGGCTGCTACCTACACGCATAACGGCAAGAGGTGATGACGAGTTCAGCGTCGTCAGCTTTGAGAAAAGCACTGCGACACCAAGTTGGCAGCTCTGCGAGTAATACTTTGACGAGCCGACGATGGCGCCGGTCATCCTAAAGCGCGACCGTAGCGGTGACTGAAGACTGAGCCATCGTGATTTGGGAGGACTTGTAAGGTTTGGTCTGCTACAGTCTGAGCTAAAGGATCAAGAAAATGGATCCATGTTGATACTTAAGTATCAAATTTTACACCAGACCGACTGTTCTCTGCATGTTCCGCACAGACCATTTAGACTCACAAAAATACTGCGACTTCGGAATTCTAAAGGCACTCACTTGGTCGACCACAACTGAAAATGACGTCGCAGCGCGCGCACCGCGACGCCGACGAAGAGGCGCTGCAGGCGGCGCTGCTCGAGTCCGTCCAGTACGTCCATCCCATGCTGCATCTGTAGCGGCAGCCTTTCTCTCGCTGTCTTGCTCTCTACGCCTCTCTTAGTCTAACACGTCGTCCGTCGCTCGCTTGTGGTCCTTGTAACGCTTCGCAGACCCGACTTCCTCGCCGAGATCCTGCAGGCGGAGACCGCCGCGTCACCAGCGTCCGCACCCGCGCAGCCGTCACAGGCTCTAGTAGACGAGCTGCTAGCAGACGCTGCGGTGCTCGTGGGTGCAGACCAGAGCTTTGAGTCGGACGACGAGGATGACCTCCTGGTGGCACAGGTGGATCACTCGCTCCAGCTCACGGACCTCAAGGTGGACGACAACGAGGAGGAGGAAGACGAAGAAGACGATGGTACGCTGTAGCATGTACCTTGTGTGTATGTGTGTTCATGAAAAGCTGACGGTGTACTTGTGCCTGCTCTGCACAGTCAATGCGCACCACGTGCTGCTGAACTTTGCCGACTACCTGCTCGTGAGTATCCTCAAATATCTCGACGAGGACAGCGTGGGCAACAGCATCTGCGCGTGCAAGCGGCTGCTGCACGTCGGGCACGCCGAGGAGGTCTTCGAGACGCTCTGTCGGCGCATCTTCCCGGCGCAGAACCCGAAAGTGGCGGCGGCCGCGGCCGCGAACCGCTTTACGCTGCGGCGCTTCCACACGTGGTTCGACATGTTCCACGAGCGACCGCGCGTGCGCTACAACGGCTTCTACTGGCTCAAGATCTCGTATTACAAGAAGCCCGAGCTCAACATGTGGACCGAGATTACGCCCGGCACGATCCTCCAGGTGATCTACTACCGGTACTTTTCCTTCCAGCGCGACGGCACGGTGCTCTACGGCATGCTCTTCAAGCCGCCGCACGAGGCCACGCCCGTGCTCCGCGAGCAGCGCAAGGACGTGCACGTGGGACGGTACCACGTCGAGAAGGACGAGGTGCTCGTGAGCGTGCCCACGAACCACAACGTGGTCGAGTTCCGGCTCAAGATCAGCAAGCAGGGCCGCGGCAAGAACATGACGCTTGTGCTGCAGGAGCACTACTCGTTCTCCGAGCCCGACCGCACGGGCTGGGTCGACTACTTTCACACGAACGAGGAGGAGTTCCAGTACTACCGCTCGTGGAATCTCTAACATTGTTTGCGAGCGAGTGAGCGAGCCAACTGAGAAGGTCAACAGACAGTCAACCAGCAAAGTGATTGATTACAAGCGAGCCTAGAAGGCTGGATGGGGAACGAACGATAGGGTTCCTGAGAGGGAAGCGAGAGAATGCTGCTATGTTGTAGATATGTGGATGAATGAACAGTAAGGATATGTGAAAGTAAATATGGGCTTTTCCTATTTCTGAGCGAGACAAGATTATGGCGCTATGTTTAAGCTTCTCCATCGCGCACAAGATGAGGTTCTCCACTAGAAATAGCAAGCCATACAGGCTTTGAGAAACACCTGAGAGACTTGGAGCTCAAGTGCCATTCTCCTCCTTTCCAGGACCACAAGACACTCAGCTCCAAGCTCAAGCATTCACTTTTCCTGCTTAAAGATGGCGCCAATCGTGAGTTCCTCGAGAACCAAGAGCAGTGACAACAACAGCGACCATGCTGCGCCAGAGAAGAGCAGCAGTGCTGGGAACAACCGCGTACGGTCGACTTTGTCGCGAGAGAAAGCGTCAAGCAGCAGCAGCGCTGGCACTGCGGGCGTGAAGAAAGGCACTGAAGAGCCTGCAAAGAAGGCCTCGTCGTCCTCTTCTTCCTCTGCGCGCTCGAGTTCGTCTGCTGGCTCGTCATCACGAACTCAATCGACTGCAACGAAGACAAGTGTGACTTCAAAGCAGCCTGCAAAGCCCGAGACAACAACGACAACCGCACGGAAAGAGAGTTTCAAGAACTCAGCAGTCACAGCGGCTGCGAACCCAAGTGAGGCGCCAGCAACAGCAACAGTGAGAGCCGTCAAGAGCCATCCGCTGCCGTCGACGATCATGAACAAACACAAGCAGGCGGCGGTGTTCACATCCGGCAAGAAGAAGCACAAGACGTACGTACGCTGCCATGTAATTAAGCTCTCGGTCTGGTTCTCTTACGCTCTAACACGAATGTTAAATGCCCAAGAAACTTTGGAAGCGCGTACGACTCGGGCTCGATCCCGTGCCGCATTAACCACGGCGGTATCAAGAACGCATTGCAGTGGACCAAATCCCCTGAGAGTGAGTCTTTCATTCTCATTGCCCATAGTCACTTGACTACCCTGAACTAAAGCCTATGGCGATTCTCGTGAACCCCAGCGCTGGACTTTAATCCGCTGCTGGTGACCTGCGTCGAGGGCTTCCAGGAAGTGGAGCACCCGTTCGTGTTCCTCGCGCGCACGGCCTTCAAGGACCTGATGAAGACCGAGGACGCCGGCGAGAAGGCCATCGCCGTGATTCCGCAGGTGATCCCGCCGCTGAGGGCGGCGCTCATGAACAAGGACGAAGACATCTTCCTCACGGCGCTCGAGGCCACGCGCATCCTCTCGGACGCCGTCGAGGGTGAGATGAACGTGTATCTGCCCAAGCTCACGCAGCAGATCCACCGCAAGTTGCTCACCAAGCAGCTACGCGCCGAAGTGGAGGACACGCTTGCGACGCTCGAGCGCAACGGCGGCAAGGAGGCGCTTGCGATCATCCGCTCCAAGATCCCGACCTATGTCTCCGTGAGCTTCTAGGTGACGAAAGAGAGGGAGAGGCGTGGAGGTACTGTATAGAGTTAACCAAGCTGACCATGCTCCTTTTAAGACAGACAAGCTGTCGATGCAACTATACTACAACAGCTCTTCAACACGTGCTACGACAATAAGAACTTTGTCTACAAATCCTACTACAAAGGCACGCTGGGCGAGTCGTACAAGCACTGGGACGCCGAGCACTGGACGTGGTCTATGACCAACAGCATCGACTGCTACATGTGCGACGGCAAGAAGGTATTGCTGACAACTTGCAGTAGTGCTCCATTCATTTAGTTTGAAGCATTCTACGCAACGTAATATCGTACGAGGTGTGTTATGTCAGCTCCGGCAAGCAATTGACGTGGAAGACCTGGCTGCGCTCGCAGCTATACTTTGCTTATAGAGCTATCAGATCCTCAACAGAGGGAGTGATTGGGAAATCAAATTAGGTGGACTCACCTCTTGATTTTTTCCACCGCCTCTTGGTGAAAACGTACTCCAAATCAGAAGCTGTTCACTACGAGAGTACGTACCAATCACTTTTCAAATCATGAGGATGTGTGGTCGACAAGTGCTGGGCGCTTTGATCATAGTACTGTACTTCAGAGTATACCTAGGAGAAAATCAGTTTGCGAGTCGAAGTCAGCAGCGAAAAATCTGCGGTCTCCAGTAGTCAACTTGTCCAGTGAAGTTACTCCTGCGACAACAAATCACAGCACTCGACTCTCTGCATCGACTTGGCCTTCCTTTTCACGTTTGCTTTTGCCCTTCGACCGACGAGCCTTCTCGTCTTCGCCTCCCCACTCTCCACCAGCTATCACCAGCATGTGTGCAGCAAATGTCCTCGTTCTCGGCGTAATTGCCATCGCTTGCGCGATCGAGTTGACGGCCGCGGTGTCCGAGGCTCACGTGAAGATCCACATCACCACACCTTCCGAGGCGACCACCACCACGGAGGCCGACCCACGCAGCAACGGCCATGAGAAGAGGCTACTAAGCGACCACGCCGCCTGCGATGTGATGAAGAAGTACGATTGGAAGGACTTCAAGTACGCGTGCCAGTGCTGGCTGGGCGCCACAACCTACGAGTACTACTACATGCGCAAGAACGGCACGTTCATGTACGACCAAGTTCGGCTCGATCGCCTGCCCTGGTCGCCGCTCGCGTGGGTTGACTTGACTGAAGACGCTTGGCCGTCGGACTCGGGCGTCTCTCAATCACCAGGAGTCTAGTTCTCTCGAACCAGCCAGCGGTCTATGGAGGAATGGTGAGGAGAGCTTAGAATTTCGATGCCGCAGAGATTTAACGAGACATCTCGGACAATTTCCAGTATACAGTCCTCCCTCCCATTATGTTACATCGTCATCAACAAATACCCTTTCGAATTTGATTCAATCACTTTTACCATCACTCTGGAGTAAATGCACATTTAAACAAATCTGTTGAAACAAGTTGCACTTCATTCTGCGC
>JAADXK010000961.1:0-13197 GCA_023337805.1 Globisporangium barbulae | reverse complement strand
TTTGTAATCATTGTAATGAATTTCCTTTCATGTTGCTAGCGACTTGTAGAGTGGAGACACTCATAGGCTATGGAGTGCAACAGATGCCATTGTCACGATCAAATTCGTCGACTAGTGTCTTACGCGTGGTGGCTGTGGTTGCGGTACACCGCCCGGTAGTCCTGCGCACAGCCGCTCGACAGGTGGTCGCTCATGTCCTCGGACTCGTCCTGCGACGAACTGTGCGCATTGTTGTTGTTAGTGGTGGTCATCATGGCCTTGCCCTTCTCTGCTGCCGAGTCGTGTGCCACGTACGGGTCGTACATGCCGTAGGGGAACTTGCTGTACAAGTGATTGAGCGGATTCTTGGTGAGTGGCGCCTGCTGCTGGAGCCGGTGTAAGGACGTGTGGATCTCCGAGCAGTTAAAGTGCTGGTTCATCGACTAGGCAAAGTGCGCCGCCTGCATGCTATAAAGAAGAAACAGAGGGAAGGCAGTTGTTAGACTTGGAGATTGGTTACTAGGACGACATGAAAGAGAAGAGCAAGACCCACCGAGTGCTTGTTGCGGAAGATGCGCATGATCGCGACGGCGACGGCTCGGATCTTCCGACGGCTTTGCCAGCAGTTAAAATGACGTGTTCAAGCAAGCTCTTCTGCGTGTTTGGAGGTCGGATCCCCTTAAGTAGCAACTGTTGCTCTCTCATTTGACTAAGATAATACCTGTTCAAAACGATTTGGCTTGATCAGCTTTACTCTTCTTGCTTGTAAGACGTCATGTGATAAAAATAATACGACCTGGGAGAGAGGGACAGAAGAACGGCTGGCGGACACGCCCGCCCCGTCGCTTCCTTTTCGAGGACAGCCGCCCTTGTCACATGTTCAAGCACGTAGTTCTTGCAGTCTCGCAACCAATGCTCGTTGCAATGCAGCACCTTGCATGAACGATTGACCCTTGCATGTGGTGAATGTGGTCATCGTTCTTCATCCTGCGCGCGATGAAGACCGCGCGCTGATGTCACGTCAGAGGCAACTATTGAGGGTCTTGTCTGAGGGAGGATGAGCTCGCTGACAACGACCCGCTGGCATGGTTGCTGCATGAGGGGGCACAGCTGCCTTATTTGACGTGCAAACGTAGTCTCGTCCGATTGGCTGCACACGAGATTAGATCCCACTCTGATTGGCTGAAATGCAATCTCATATAAAGACGGCTTGGCAGCCATTCAAACCACGTGAGTTTAAATGTCGCCCCTCCTAATTTGTAAGGTAAATGGACTAGTCATCTCGCCTCGCGGTCTTTTCGCCAACCAAGACGTGTGTCCAAGGCCAACGAGAGAAGGGGGCAATGGGAATGCGCGCAATGCTCCTCTCATGAGCTCATTCCGGAATTCTCGCCAAGACCTCCCGACCCTCCCCTTCCACCCCCAGCAGTCAAGATGACCCAGACCGAAGTGAAGAACAGCCGCACGTTCCTGTTCACGTCCGAGTCCGTGAACGAGGGCCACCCGGACAAGCTCTGCGACCAGATCTCGGACGCTGTGCTCGACGCCTGTGTGGCGGAGGACCCGAACTCGCGTGTCGCCTGCGAGACGTGCGCGAAGACGGGCATGGTCATGATCTTCGGCGAGATCACCACCAAGGCCGTCGTGAACTACGAGAAGGTCATCCGCGAGACGATCAAGCAGATCGGCTACGACGACCCGGCCAAGGGCCTCGACTACAAGACCGTGAACGTCATCGTCGCGATTGAGCAGCAGTCCCCGGACATTGCGCAGTCGGTCGACTCGGTCACGGACGAGGAGGTCGGTGCCGGCGACCAGGGCATCATGTTCGGTTACGCGACCGACGAGACCCCGGAGCTCATGCCGCTCTCGCACACCCTTGCTACCCAGCTCGGCGCCAAGCTCACTGAGGTGCGCAAGAACGGCACGCTCGACTGGATCCGCCCGGACGGCAAGACCCAGGTGACCGTTGAGTACAAGTCGGAGAACGGCCGCATGATCCCACAGCGCGTGCACACGATCGTCATCTCGACGCAGCACCACGACGAGGTCACGAACGAGCAGATCGCCGCGGACCTGCTCAAGCACGTGATCCAGACGGTCGTGCCGGAGAAGTACCTCGACGACCAGACCGTGTACCACCTGAACCCATCGGGTCGCTTCGTCATTGGTGGCCCTCACGGTGACGCTGGTCTCACTGGCCGCAAGATCATCATCGACACCTACGGCGGCTGGGGTGCCCACGGCGGTGGCGCCTTCTCTGGAAAGGACACCACCAAGGTGGACCGTTCGGCCGCGTACGCCGCCCGTTGGGTCGCCAAGACGCTCGTCGCTAAGGGTCTCGCCGCTCGCGTGATCGTGCAGCTCTCGTACGCCATCGGTGTGCCATACCCGCTGTCCGTGTTCGTGGACTCGTACGGCACCGTGAAGGAGGGCCTGACCGACGACGACCTCGTGGAGATCGTGAACAAGAACTTCGACCTGCGCCCGGGTGTGATCCAGCGCGACCTGAAGCTCAAGCGCCCGATCATGCAGAAGACCGCGGCGTACGGCCACTTCGGCCGCGACGACGAGGACTTCACGTGGGAGGCCATCAAGGACATCCAGTTCTAATCATCTGGACGTCATCAGGATGTATTTGTCGTCGTCTCGCCGCAGGGTCTTTTCATTAGCATCTAACGACTCGACCATCTCGCAATTCGCGTCATGGCTCTGGTGTTTGGGATCGGAGTCCGCTCGACGCATAGTAGTGCACTTTTGATTCCTGCTAATCAATCGTCCATGCTCGTCGCGGCGGTGCTTCCCACTCCCATTAAAGCAACTTGAATGAAAACTAAATAGATTATCTCGCAACCACGTGACCCTCCTTCTCTTCGTCTTATCGCTACTGGACTTATGTTTCTCTCGAGCACTTCGTATTCTCCATGGCTCTCATGCGTACTTCTTGTCGCAGCAGCTCCGCGATCATTCGTGCAAGCGCCGAGTCATCTGTTGCTGACGGTGTGTCGTGAATGTCCCTGGGGCTCATAGAGTTTGGCTCTGGGAGCTTGCACGCCGCTAGAGGAAACCCGACGCACTTGGTCAGCCTGCGCTGCCGCTTCTCGCGCTCTCGCTGCAGGATCTCGGCCAGTGAGCGGCGTCGCAGTGCAGCACCGATCTCCCGCGAGCGTGTTGAGAGCTTCGGTGCAAAGGGCGGTGTGTGCTTCTGCTTCAAGTCCTGAAGACATGCCTACATAATCATTATATCACAACAAATTAATGCATATGAACCAAATTCTGATATGAAGCGCTCAGGATCTGTCTCGTACCTGCCGGTTCACCTCGTCCTGCGCTTGGCGTGCAACGAAATTCACAAGCTGCTCGGCTGACAGTTCTTTCTGGCTGGGCTGATGGCGTCGCTCTCCAGTCGCTATGTTCTGCTTGCGCTGCTGGCAGTAGAGTCTCTCAAAGACACTGGGCTCTTCGCTATAGAGGTGGTTGTCCTTGGTACTTCTCGAAAACTTCTTGCCCAACGAAGCGAGAGGCTTTTGCTTTGCTTTCAATACCTCAGATGCCGGAGGTGGTGGCGACAAATACCGAGGCTTCACGCTCGGGAACTTTGCAATGCGGCGAGGCCGAAAAGTGCACTCGCGTGTCTCTTCTTGCAGCTGGAGCTGCTCGTTCTGCGTCCGGAGCCACAGCTTCCGCCACTGGATCTCGCTCGCGACCTCGAAGTTGCGCTTCGCTGCGGCGCTGATCCGCTCATTCGGGAACTGCTGGGATGCAAGAGCAACGATCTTGTTTTCTTTCTGGTCTAGGGCTTCCTTTTGCTTCTGACTTCGCACTCGGACTGGTAGATTGAAGCAGGTTCATGGGTGTCAGCGCCATCTAATTAGCTAGCGATACGAAAAACCCCTTACTCTTTGCGTCGGTCTCGGCTTTCCATCGAAGCAGCCGCTCGGAGGCTTGCGTCGCTCTCGAGAGCGAGATCGGCTTTGACAATTTCTCGCTACAGAGCTCAACAAGACCACCAACAGAATAAGCGCAAGATCATGATGCAGTGATTGCACCTTTTTGATACGGCAGGCTCACCTTGAGCTGCTCACTTGATGGTTGCAGCATCGATTCTCATCTGCGTCACGCAAGAGTGAGTGAGCACCCTTTCCTGCACCAGCCCTGGGAGCGCATGAGCTAAGCCACCTACATGTACAGGGTTCTCGGTCACCTGAAAAGCGCTTCGTTTTGAGCTTCCCGAACATTGTGTGCTTGGTGTGCTGGCCTTGCTCAAGATGCTCCACTCGTCACCTGAGCAGCTAGCTCTCTCGTCACACACACAGAAGCTCAGACACACGCTAAACCGTTTCGCCGCTGACACCGTTTTGCATTTTCTATTTTGCCCACGCTGGTGGAGTAGAAAGTTTGGCTCATTCCCACGACCTTCCTCGTTGTCTTCTTCTACCTCTTTGTCACCAATTCGCGATCCCATGGACACATGCGCGCGACATTGCTCATCTCGGACGCAGGAGACGCTGCTGGTGCGAGGCGCACCCAGCACGTGGAGCAGACGGAATGGTCACATGGGTTCATGCGCACCAGTGCGACCTCGTTGTAGCAAAGCTCGCACAGAGATGGTTGGTTACCCTTCTTCTCGCTATTTTCCTCTGTTTGTTCTTCTTTGCTGGGGGTCGCGGACTGACGTCGACGAGGAGACTTGCGCTTCGGGATGGAAGTGCCGCTGTTCATCTCCGCTTTCTCTTCAGCGCCGTCTTCGTTGAGGTCGAGCTGCACCACCCCGACGATGCTCTGACGCCTAGCTTTGCGGCAAGCAGCTTGGGGCGGAGCCGCAGACTCACTCTCAAGATCCGAATGCATCCCTGCCTCTGATCTTCTCCGTTTCGACGATTTCGCTGTTTGCATGATCGCCTCAGCTGTTGCATCTTCTGCAGCCCAAGCTCGAGTTTCCTGAAGATCCGCAGAGAAATTGAGTTTGCTTGGCTGAACAAGACTTTGTCGTCGGTCTCGGGCTCGTCTCCGCATATCTGAACATCAGCAAAACACACGCATTGACGTTTAGTGAATACCAGGCCAACCGACATACAGAGAGGTGAATGTGCTCGTCGTGAGGCATACCTGCAGAGATTGCATCATCTGATCGACCGGAATCTTCCTCGCGAGGCTCAGCTTGTGTCAGCTCCAGTGAACTTGGCTTTGTTATTGTGGTTGCCACGTTTCCGGGTCTGCTCTTGTCCTTTTCAGCCTGGAGGAGAACAGCGTGACGTCGCTGGTTGTACGTGGATAGTGCTCCTTCCCAGCTTTTCCAGAGCTCTTCTCTTGCGTTCTGCAACGCAGAGACCGTCGATTCCGATAGATCAGCTTGGTCCAAGTCGTTCTCTGTACCGACACGGGATTCGGAAGCTGTATAGCACACCATTGGCTCACGTGTCAGTCCGCAAGCCACGGTAAAACACAAAGCAGTTGAGTTCACACGACGCACCTTCAAGAATGAGCCTGCTTTGCTTGTAGAACTCATTGTCAATGATGCAGCTCTGTGAGATGTCAAACCCCAGCAACGTGCTTAGCGAGGTCGCACTCTTCAAATCTTCACCAGCTGACAGAGTTGGCTCAGAAATTGTCTCCTTGGCGCTTGGAGGCGTTGAGTGTGTGGCCCTCGAGACAGCTTCAGCCGAAGCTGCAGCGACAGGAGACTTCACGGGCATCAGTCGAATAATTGGATTCACTTTGCGCGCCCCAGTGTGCCTCAAGTACCGCTCCTGGTACTCTGACGCGGGTATCCGCTCGCCAGAGTCTACGTCCGTGTATTGAAACACGTCATTCTGCCCTCGCGCAGCGTTCGCTCTCGTGCTCGTCTCTCGCTCCTCCTCAGCCTGCTTCCACTCCTTGTTCATGCGCTCGAGGAACTTGGAGAGCTCTCCGATCGTCTTCTTCCGGTACGCTGGATCAACTGAGAACTTGGGAAATTTCTTCGCCATTGGCCCCAAATGGTATCCTGATAGTGCATGAACCTAACAACAAAGAATTAGACAACGTCAAAATATCAGGGCTCCGTAGAAAAGAGATGATCGTGGACAACGTACCCTTCGAGCCAACTGGGTGGCTTCGTCGCTGAGCTCGTCCAGCGTCAGGTACTTTCGCACCATCGCTCGCACAGCTTCCTTCGTCTCCGGGTCGTTTATCTTTCCATCCTTCGAACCAGGAGAGTTTGTGTTTGCTTTTGAGACTGGATTGCTCTTGCTTGCTGAAACGTATCTAGATACAACAGAGCCTCGCTGTGTGTTCGCTCCAACTGCTTTTGGCGACGAGCGCATGCTCAAAGCATCAAGCGTTCTCGACTCTCGACTGTCGTTCACACCAATACCCACTCTTCCGTGAGCGTTCTCAATATTCGCCCTATCACTTACGCTTTTTCGAGTCGGCGTTCGTGGCGTTGCTGGTTTCGTGGCTGAGGTGATGGATCCTGCCTGTGTTGACGAAGCTCTCATGGACTGATGCACTATCGCGAGGAGCTTTTCGTGATCGTTTGCATTAGCAAACGGACCTGATGACATCAATAGAAGCATCTATTAACCATGATGGCATTCGGTATGACATGCATGCAAGGATGGGACGCACCTGGCATGAACGCGATCTCAACCTGGTTCCCGCTCTGGAGCTTGAATGCGATCCCCCGCACCATGTTCTGTATCCGCGTCGACGTGGCTTCTGTGATCTCTGCGGAGCGAATGAACACTGCAGACGATGACTTGGCACTGTCTTTGTTCGGTTCGCTCGCTCCTCCATTCGAACCGCTACTGCTTCAAATGGGCAACAAACAACAACAGCATGGTCAAAAGCGACAGTTAGACAAACGTTCGTGCACAACGCAGTATACAAGCTAAGAAGACACTCGTACCGCTGGTTTGTGATGTCCTGGAGTTCCTTCTTGCGCTTCTCCTGCACGTTCGAGTCGGACTGGCGCGCCTGAATCCAAAGCAGCCCGCTCGTCCGCGTCTCGGAGACGCCAAAAGCCTGCACGAAGAACGCCGAGCCCAGTCCGCCTTCGATCGTGACGCCGTCAAACTTTGCCGCCACGTGCTGGTACTCTTTTGCATCAATTTGCGAGAGTTTGCTGTGCTTGCGCTGCTGCTCAAAGTCCGCCAGTGCGCGCTCAGAGACCCAGAGGCGGCTCATGGCGCGCACGTCGAGCTGCTTGTTGGCGCCAGCGGCTCTCGCGACCACCGTTGGAGGCGCCGACGCGAGCGCCAGGCCAGTGTGTGAAACACTGCTAGAGTTGCTAGTACTGCTGATGCCGCCGTCGAAGAGATCGGAGAACGAGCCGAAGCCGTACGTGTCGTCCTCGTCGTCCATGCTCAGCAGGTTTATCGCTTTGCGGTGCGAGTTGCTTTTTGAGTTGTCCCGCCCACGCGCCAGAAATTCAAATGTTTTCAGTCAACATGCAGAACATATTTTGCAGTCAATGTTGCACAAGTGTTGTTTTAAACGACTGCTCTACAGCAACAAAAAAACGTTTAGATTGGCTCACTATGCCATCGTCTGCTGAGGTATCCAGTCGAGAGACGTTGACATAGTGAATCCAGCATACTCGTCTTTAGCTTCGCGCAACACTACCACGCTGCGCGCAACGTAAGAACCGAAAATTTTCGAAATTTTCAATATAGATCTTATTTCAGTGCATTTGAATGTTCATTTCTGTTGGCATCATCAGCACGTCTTTCCTACAGACATTATCCACACACAAAGACGCTTTCGTCTCTCACACGCAGTCCTGCTGCTGCGTCTTGTCAAAGTCCACTTCGACGATCGGAGCAGCTATACTGGTGGTCGCTTGGTACGTCGGCATGGGGCGAGCGAAGGGGATCGCTTCGGTTCTCCGCACCAAGTCGACAGCAAACTGTTCGTACAAGCAACATAGACGCGAATATTAGCTCCAGAACCCATAAAGCGCATTAAAGTTTTGCACATGCAAGCACACACGGACGTACCTCTGGGTGGCTTCGTAGTGCCATCACCTGCGGGAGCTCGACGAGGTGCATCTTCGCAATGCGCAGCACGACAAGCGCGCTCGAGATGCTGAGCACGTACAGGATCCACACTTGCACGGCTGCGTCGCTGAAGGACGACAGAAACAGCAGGAATAGACTCGTCATATACTCATCCATAAACAATGTGAGTAGAACGGTGCTGCGCCGTCGGTAGTAGGCGCGGATCTGCAAGGGCGACATCGTGAGCGGGAAGCGGCCAGCGAACTTTTCGATCTTGCGGTGGTAGTACCCGAGGATCTTGAGTTTGTAGCAGTCTTCATACAGCTCGATCTAAAACTACACACCAGCAATTAGCACACGTACGCGTTTATGACAGAGTCATAGCTGAGCTCCATACCTTGTGCTAGTAGTTCCAGTGCATGCGCAGACCTTCGGGCCACAGCACGAAGAACCGATACTGTTCAGCAAAGAAGGCACACTTCACGTTAGCAGATATAAGCACACACAGAGAAGCCCATAGCACACACACGCACCATCGCCAGCGCGAGCTCAATCACGCATACGACGCACACGAGTGCGAACACTGGGGGTCGCGATGAACGAGTTGTAGAGGTGGAAAAGCGCGCAGGACGGTAGAACGAGCACGAGCGCGATGCGCGCCAGGCAGAGTACGAAGTACACGCGCTCCTGCGACCTCAGCGCGCCGTTGCTCAGATGCGAAGCGAAATGACGCACGATCTTGCGCTGGTGCGCCTGGTACTCCGCCATGTCCACGACGACCGCAGACGGGAATATGAAGTGAAGGTGACGTGACGCGAAGAGCTCAACTGCTGAAATGACACACTGCAACTTCAACGTATACTTTCGTAGTTCGCAACATTTTCCGTTACTGTTGGTCTATTTCTATATATTTATAGAACAAATTGAGCATAAAATGTATATTTTATAAGTAAGAAGAAAACAGACGTTTATTCCTGTTATAAAAAACTCGTGTTGCGTTTGTTTCTGAAGCTCAGCATTTATGAACAGCTATTTATTAGCAGATAAGGTTCTAATTATTACAAATATAAACAAAGATGTGTCTATGACTAGTGCCGACTTTGGTGTACAAAATGTGATTTCCTAATTTGTATCAATAAAAAATATAAATACCTCTAAAAGAAAGGCCATTTGTGTAGTTTGTAAAAGTAGTAAAAAAAATGAGCTATGGAAAATCGCTTTCGACTGCTAGCATGAGAATGCGTGAATCCATTCGTCTCTACCTCTTCCTGCCCTCTGGCTCGTATTGTCATATCAAATAAAAAATCTGGAGCGCGCTGCTTTTTACGCAGTCTTCTCCAGCTCCAGCGCGATGCCATCCGCAGAAACCTCCTCGCCGTTATTTGGTGACACGCCGTCGTCGGACGTGGTGGACTTGCTCTTGCTGAACGCCTTGTTGAGCGAGATCGTGGCCTGGACGGTGCTGATAGCGGCCTTGAACTTGCGGCGGGCGTTGAAGCGGCGCAGTTCCTCCAAGGCGCTCGTGAGCTGCACCGTGGCGACCTCGGTGCCCGTGACCCATCGGTGCTCAAGCAATTGACCAACAGTAGCACTACAGAAACATCCACAGAAGTCAGACTCAGCTTACACGACCAAATATGAGCGACACAACAATCAGCAACATACCGTTCTGCTGGGTTCACCACGAGCATCTTGGAGATCAAGTCTTTGGCGTCGTCCGACACGTGGTCCCAGTATGGGGAGTCGAACTGGAACTTGCCCTTCTTGATCTTCTTGAAGAGCGCGTTGTGGTTGTCGTCGTGGAACGGAGGGTAGCCGCAGAGCAAAATGTACGTGATAACACCGATGCTCCAAATATCGACGCCCTTGCCGTAGGCTTGGCCTTCAAGAATTTCTGGCGCCACGTAGCCTGGCGTGCCGCACGCGGTCACGAGTCCCTCACCGTTGAACTCGATCTTCTTCGCGAAACCAAAGTCGGCCAGCTTGATTGAAGCGTCGTCGTCCTTGCTGGTAAGCAGCAGGTTCTCAGGCTTCAGGTCACGGTGGACGATGTCCGAGTCGTGACAGTACTTGATGGCTTCCAGCAGCAGCTTGACCAGGTCTCTAGCTTCGCGCTCGCTGTAGTACGACTGCAGTTTCAATGTGACATGTTTGGTTAGCATTTTCACATCATTCGCATCCATTCCAAATGATCGCACATCGTAGCTGTCAGCTTACCTTCTCAACAATGCGATCGAAAAGCTCGCCACCGGCCATGAACTCCGTGACCAGGTAGTAGTACTTCTCCTCGGCAAAGAAGTCGTGCAGAATCATGATATTCGGGTGGTTCATCTGCAGGATAAGAAGAGACCACACTGTAAGCGATGGTGATAGGAGCGATGAAATGAGACGACGCTGGACCAACCTGCTTCAGAATGGCGACTTCCGTGGTCAGCGCCTCGATGTCTTCCGCCGTCAGACCTTCGCGCTTGATGCACTTGATCGCGTACTTCTGCCCCGTTGGCTTGTGGATCGCGTCGCGGACGACGGAGAACGTGCCTGATCCGATCATCTTGCCCAAAGTGTACTGTTCTTCAAAGCTGTTTGGGTTCGGCGGGTTACCCGAAGATTCCGTCGGCGCTCTCACTTCGTGCATGACAGTCTTCTCTGTGCCGTTCGCATGAAGCACAGGCTCGGCATTGATCACCTCATTGTCCTGCGCATACCAAAAGCATCACACACAGTAAGCCAGTCAGTGAGCGCCGCGCGTTCGTTTAATATGCTGCTGTCCACCCCCGTCCGCGTGGCTGCTGTCAGCAGACGCGCAGCGCATGGACGATGTTGATACTAGTACACATACAGGCAAGCACGTACAGGTTTGGAGCTCACGCAGCCCATGGTGATTTCTCGAGTGCTTTCGTTCGCGTGCGCTGCTGTTGGGTGCTGCTCTTGCCGCCGATTGCCAATTGTTCAGCTTGATCGCTCTTGCGCTCGTTCGCTCACTCTCTTGCCGTGCGGGACTGACTGTATGTCTCTGTCGACTGTCGCCTCTTCTACATTCAGACGATAAAAATCTCCAAATAGGCTCAGAAGCCACTAAAAATAGCACCAAAAGAGTGGTGCTACAAATTTTAGATGCTCTCACGTCGCATATTATTGAGCCAACAGATCAAAATGAAACCCCAGGAATGGATACGCTCGCAAGGTTCACGAGGACGCAGCATGATAGGATCAGGAGACCCACCAATCCAGCAATCGATAGTCCATGCAACCTGATCGAAGGACGACGTGCTTATTACTACTATTTATGGAGGCGCGACCTCGCTGGAGAAGCTGCTGCAGAGAGGGCTCACGTCGTGAATGTGAACTTATCTCCCTGATAAGACCACAAGGAAACTATTTCGTAAACGAGAAAGTGATGGCAGGATGGTCACGTGAGATGGTCGCTTACCTGACGCAGTTTGGTGTTGAGCTTTGGCTCGACGTATGAGATCTGCCGGGCGTGACGAGATGCACGTCTTTGGAAAGGACTTCGCTGCTGTCCAAATATGGTAATGATGTACTCTGAGCGTCCCGTACTCTTTACATGAGATCGCAGCGGGCTCCTTTGATTCGTCTTGTTTGATGTCGACGCGCGCTTCAGCAGCCCGTAGTAGTCGCCCTGGATACAGACAGCCATGTTTAGGTTGGAACTGTAGGTCGAGCGAAGTACAGAGAAAGAAGGGCTCAGTACCTGCCGAACTTTTACGTTTAGCTTGGGCTCAACGTAGGTGACGCTCTGATCTCGGTGTCGAAGTCGCCTCCGCAAGTCCAGCTACCGGCACATCAAAACATACCAGGTCAGTCTTCGTGATTTTGATCATTTTATACGCAGGAAAGCATCCAAACAAACCTGAGGGCTTCTTTTCTCGTTTCTGAGAGGCGATCTCATCGTCATTTCAGAGTCCTTTCAGAATATGGTCAGTGATATGAGCACAGATGTAGTCGGCGCCTCAGATACAGACGGCTACCTCAATTATCGTCGAGATCACTCCAAATGTCGACCTGCCACCTGTGAGTATTTCGCTTTCTCTCGGCTGTGCTCCAAGAGGCGGTTGTGAGTTCTGCATCCAGCGACAAGCATGATAACTAGAAAACTGACCTTGGTACTTGCTTTACTCTTGATCGATGTCTTGCTTGGGCTTCTCTCTGATAGCATCAACTCTCGTTTCGCGAGCTTTGAGCGAGGTGAAAGTGGCTTTCTAGCCTTTTTGTCCTTGGAACGAAGACGGGATAAGAATTTTGTGTCAAGCAACCGGAAAAGATGCATTGTCCTCGCGGCGATTCCTACAGATTTCGTGTCGTGCACTGGAGAATGAGTCGGACAAGTTCGATCGCCAATACTCGTGCGGCTTTTCTCTGACCCAGGGGCTTTTGGAGAAGTCGATGTGCTTGAATCCAGGATATCGCATTGGGTGGATTGGTCGCAAACTGCAAAGTCATTAAGCGATGGAACCACTATTCAAACTCCACTATGGGTGTGCATCACAAATGCTTTACCTTCTGGTCTTCCGTGGTGCACCTTCATCCACGCCTCCACTAAATCAGAATGGATCTTGGTTATTCGGATCATACTTCAACACACGCACGGTATCAGCATGGTGATACATCCTCACCTTTCTCAGAGAACTCGCTGTTGTGCGCACTTTTGACTGTAGCGGGCAACGAGCATCAGAGACGTAAGAGCAACCATACATACAAGAGCAGACGCCATGCTACCTTTTACAAGCTCGGACTTGGTCTCGTTCTATGCATTTAGCAGGACGTGCTTTAGTCAGTGATACCATTGCAATAGAGGTCGCGTATGCAGGCCAGCCATCGTTTCGTACCAGCGCTTTCGCAAGCTCACGGTTCGTGTCCGTCAGCGTCGCCACTTTGTCGCGCAGCAGCTGCAACTCCTGCATGACGCTGTACACGTATCCGATGCTCGTCTTCCCACCCTTCACCATGGTGATGCTCTGCACTTGCTGAAGTATAAATGATGCGGGGTTGACTTGCTTTGAATCGATCAGATTTGAGAGGGGAAACCAATATAACAAGAGTGATGGTCTAATGCAATCTTTCATACCAGATATGCATATTATACACTCCTGGCCAAAATTATACGAACACTCACATTTTGCCACATAGCTCAACAACTACTGAGAGTTTGGCGATGCGGTTTAGATATGTTATGCGAAACACTGTATTGCACCCCTCTGTGTTGCTAACGATTCATTAT
>JAADXK010000960.1:0-13208 GCA_023337805.1 Globisporangium barbulae | reverse complement strand
TAATCCGCTGAGCAGGTGTCCAAACCACACGCTTGTATAGAAACTTCTTCAATTTTGATCCAATCGAAATGAAACAAAAACGAGCGGATTCGTCTCTTCAATTGGCACAAAATAGCATAATATCAGTCAATAATACGCGCTGGCTGTGGAGCTGCAGACCAAAAGGTGGTCAAAAAGGGGGTGCCGTAATCTTGTGAGCGACACTTTACGTACCAAAAACGGAGCAGAGTGACGCTTCTTATTGGGGACAAACACGGATGGCACTTGTGCAGCATGACGGAAACCCTGTCGTGCGGTGCTTTCACTGGAGCTGATGGAATAACATGTCAACGTGGACAAACTATCGTAGCATGTTAACCTTCAAACAGTGCAATGTGGAGCCTCAGTTGATGATAAAATCTGAGCTCACACTGAAGATGCAACTATTATTTTCTCTGAGAGTGCGCTCCCCTTGCGAATGCTACATAGCTGATACTCTCCCTGAGACCTCCTCGTTCAGACTTGCCTTGCATTTTGACCTTCGCTGGCTTCGTTCTTGGGAGTCAGTAGCGGCAGGATCTCGGAGACCATGGCGCCATTCTCTTCTTCGCGGACACGCAGCACAGCGATGAAGAGCATCAGGAACGCCGTCGTCAGGGTGTCCGTGAACACGTGGAGACCGATTGTCAGCCAGTTCATCAGAGGTAATACGATGTCAGATTGTGCTTCTGATGAGTAGAGCTGGCGACGCACCATCTGCGCCCCAACCACGAGATGTCAGGTGTGGAGAAGAGTCGCAAATAACCAAAAGCCCAGTGTTTGCGCGGCCCCAGTCTGGCTGTTGGTCAGCGCAGGCTTCACTCCGCAGCAGCCTCCTGTTAGGAGCACGTCGAGTCACAGCGAGAGCACCAGATTGACCGCCACCAGCTCCGTTCTACTGCTGTTGTCGACGTAGTGGTAGAACAGATGGAACTGCAAACACCACACAGGCAACGCGATGACCACCATGTGCAGCGAGACGGGAGCAAAGAGCACGCGGACACTAAAGCGACACGAGGCCGTTGTGAGCAGCTTATGCTCCCACGGCGTCGGCGACTCGGGCAATAACATCGAGAGCGCAGGCATGGCGATCAAGTGAGCGCATTGTTGACGTGTCGAATTGCAAAGTGTGCCAGCGAGTGAGCGAACGAGTGGTGTGGCTGTAATGAGACGAGTCTCACTTTTCAAGAGAATGATGGGGAACATTGGTTGACTGACGGTGACCTCGCATCAAGTTGCGAGATGGCGTCCCCAGATGATTCTGTCGATGGTGGATACATTTTATGGTGAAAGCTTCCGATACTACAGCTGGGAGACTGGTGGTCGATCTGAGGTCGACAAGCTCACAAGTGCCCACAGTGTAAATCGTAAATGAGCCATCGGCGACTTGCGCTCAGCCTGTGTTGTTTGTATAGCGCTCGTGCGTGTCTGCGCGGCGTGTCGGGCTCACAGGCTGTCGACAAGCGTCATATCTGGGTCATCATTTGCGGAAGGGAACACGCGGTGATCGACTGGAGCGACGACTTGATGCCTGAGATGCGGACAGATGTCATAAGCGACTGGGAGAGAGGTGCAAGCGGATTTCTTACGCTTCACAGTGCCAACATCCGTCTTACGTACTCCCGATAGTTGGACCAGCGCACCCCGGTGAGCAATATTTGATCTCAATAGTAGCATCTCATCCCTTCACACATTCCTACGTAGCTTCTCTGTCTTGTCCGTAGTAGAATTCATAGAAGAGCTCCATGAGCGGCGGCTTGACGTAGTGGAAGCTGATCGAGTCCGGCGCGCAGCACTGCTCGCCGTTCTGCCAGCCGATGCCGAAGTGGTCGGAGAACCAGTTGTTCTCCTGGTAGATGGACGAGAAGACCTTGTGGTCGTACGCCGCCTCGTCGTGCGGCTCGAAGAAGAGGTTGCTCGGGTCGTACTGGTGGAAGCGCTCACGCTGCTCGGCGTCGCGCGTGTCGCGCGGGAACACGCCGTGATGGCGCATGCAGAACGAGATTGCCCAGTCGTCCGGCACGACCTCGGTCGGCAAGCAGTAGGGCTCGTCGAACGATTGCTCCAGCTTCTTCAGGTATGCCCAGTTCATGGCGTAGCCACCGCCGCCGGGGGTGTAATAGAGCCCGCCGTGCTCCTCAGTCTCGGCCTTCACCTTGGTGAAGTGAGCCATCTGCTCCGGGTCGTGGTCTTCAAACGGGTGAAACGGCCGCTCCATCTCCCACCTAGCAGATACACAAAGTCACATGCACAGCCATCGCACTTTGTCAGAACGCCACGCTATTTACAAGCCATGTGATGAGAATACGCAAACGTACCACTGCAGCGTCATGCGGTGCCCCAAGAGCGTCGGCTCGGTCGCCGGGATGACCTGGATCTCGGGCGAGAGCAGGTAGTGCTTGAGGTTCTCCACCAGCAGGAACGTGTCGTCGTCGCACTTGAAGACCCAGTCGAAGTCGTGCTCGCGGAACTCGCGCGCGATGAGCCGCACGATCTCGCGGTGCTTCTGCCAGAGCGTCTCGTGCAGCGGCGGCGCCATGATGCGCACGGTCGGGATTGCCGGGTCCTCAATGTCGCTCATGAAGAGGATCTTGTCGCACTTCTTGCCCCACGTGTTCTTGATCGAGCGCACGCGCATCTTGTGGTTCTTGTGGAACGTGTTCACCCAACAGAGCACGCGCACTTGTTTGAGCTCCGCGGGACTCATGGGCTGCACGCGCACGAGCTGCATCGCGTGCACATTCTTGCCCAGCTTCTCGACCAGCTGCGCACGGCGGGCACTCTCTGCAGCAGCACTGGCGATGGTAGCTGTGAGGCAGAACAACGCCAGCAGCAATAGCCACGGCAGCGCCGACCTCCGCGTCATCATCGCGCTTGCTCTTTTGTGAATAGTGATCCGTTCATACATGACCTGACTCAAAATACATTTTTAACCAATCAAAAGGCCGGAAAGGGTTGATTCCTTGGACATAATGTACAGTAAATTTCTTTCACTTGAACAAAGTATGAAATCCTACATTCACAAACTTCACATGCGCATAAAAAGAACAAACAGAACATGGAAAAGCCATTTTGAGTACACTATTATGGAGAAATGTGAGTGCAACAAGCTAGTTACACTGGAAGGTGTCGCAGCCGAGGATGATCTCGATGTTGCCGTACTGCGTGCGCAGGTGGAGGTCTCCGTACGAGAGGCAGCTACCGTCCTCGGTCTCGCAGTTGATCGCCCCTTGCTTCTCAAGCCCATCGGCCGAGTCCTGTTGATTTGTTCGTTTTTGGATCCACAAGACAAATGGATCAGCAACCGGAGCTCACGACCAAATTCTAGTGGAATCCACGAGACGCACCGGCAGTTCCATCAGGTTGTCTGTAGCGTATTTGCCCAAACGGATTGTCACTGTGCCCCGCTCCGAGCGCATAAAGTACATCCCAATAAACGAGAGAGTCTGGATCGCATACACACACGTCAAGCGAGTTAGCACAGCCAGAGACACTACAGTCAGGAGCCGCCAACAATGTTGAAGACCACAAATTCATAGAGTCTCAAACGGCAAACCACACGTACGGCAATCTGCAGTTGGATGTTCCCTGATGACGACTCGATATGGACGTTGCCGCTTGCGTCGATCTGCTGGAGAGTGATGTCGCCCGAGACGGTCATGACTTCGAAGCGCCCCATGAACGCAGAGTTTCCCTACAGCAGCAACACACACTGAGCATGATACCACGAAGCCTGCAGCATTCCAAGAAAATAGACCAAAGGACGCACTTCAGTGGCGATGTTGCTCCCGTAGACATCGCCGTCCTCGCTTACGAGATCGACCCAGTTGGCGCGCAAGTCCGTCGCGGAGATCCCTCCCGAGACGCTGCGCACGAGGATCTGACTGCGTCCAGCAGTCGCAACACTAGGACAAACTCGTAGGTTAGTCAATCTTGCTACACTTCGAAGTCCGAATTATCACACAGTTCATCCCACCTCTCTGCACTGCTGAGGTAGATCGTGCCAGCGCCAGACGAAACGTCCAGATCGCATTCCAGAAGCGACGCGTTCTGCACTTCGATTTGGCCCAGCTCCGAATACAGCATGGCTTTTGTGTCGACACCGGCGCTTCCCTTGCCGTTCACAGTAAAGTCGCGTGCCGTGATCTGCCCCGCAGACGTCTGCAGTAGCAACCCGTCTTGCGCGATCGACACGTCGGCGCACTTGATGTTGGACTGCGTCGTCTTGACTTTGACGCCACGCAGCGCCAGGGTCGCCAGATCCGAGGACGCGACGGAAGTGATCTCCACTGACGTGTTCGTCTCGATGGCTACTGTTCGGAGCAGACTTGCTGGCACGTTCAACGTCATAGCTGAGCGCTGAGCTCCGTCATACCGCCGCGTATTTATGAAGACAGCAAATCATAGAATTAGGACACGAAACAATAAATGCTACTCACAAGCCAACGAGTCAACTGACCTGACACGATCCGTCGATCCAGAGAAAGCGCGTGACATCTAGCGGACTGACTGTGAAGCTCATGTTGGTACCAACGACGCTCTTTTGGTAGAAATCTGTAGCTTTCCTGCCGCTATCCTGCGATTCGTGATCAAAACGCACGACAGAGTCATTCAGCGATTGGCTCTTAATGCCAGATATCACATAACCTAAAGCTGGCTGCTTACACACCTCATTGCCGTACACGTTCAGCAGCATTTGGCCAGTCGAGTCGCCTGAAGACGGTACGACCACTATTGATCCGCGAGAAAAGCGGTTGGTCACTTGAATCGTGTCGACTGGAGACTCGCCCGCGCTCTCGATCAGCGACGCGTTGAACGACTGCATCAACTTGCCGATACTGCTGCACTTGGACACGAAGACGACGTTCGCGCAGAGCACCGAGAAGATGAACGCGACGCCCAGGACGAACACGAACACAGCTATGCGCATCGCGATCCGCTGGCGACGCTTGGAGACTTCAAAGTACGCCGTCCACTTCCGACAAAACAAGAGACAATATCAGTCTACTACTCAATAACAGCATTTCTCTGTCACAACGGGCTTACCTGACGACGCATCTGAGCTTGAGGGTGGCCAGGATCCACTTTCCCACCGCTGGGAGACGGGCTCACGCAGTCGCCTTGGACTTGCTTCATCGTCTCCTTGTCTTGCGCCAATTGGCGCTTAAGCAGCGTCGAGTGGTGCATCAGAGTCAGACACACACTCGCCTCAATCATCAGGAACAGCCCCGAGATGATCCCAACGTAGGCCACCATCTTAAGGTTCGTCTCCATGAAGTTGCCAAATTGGTCGCGGTCGTAGCGAGCCTGGTACGTGGGCGGCAGGATGACGCGGATGGTCTCCCAGTGCTTGATGAGGTTCTCCTGGATGCCCTTGCGCATGGCGTAGTACGCGATGGAAAAGCCGACGATGCACGCGCCAAAGACGAACGACAGCAGGCAGCAGATCGAGAGCAGGCGACGGTACTCGAAGTTGCCGCCGACGAACGCGAGCATTGCGATCACGAGCATCACGACGCCGACTGCGAAGATGATGATGCCAGTGGATGGCGCCGACGCCAGTGTGCCCGTGTCGACGATGTACTGCCCGCCGATGACGAGGAAGATCGAGAATGGCAGGATGATGATGCTGAAGATCTGAGCAGACATAACGAGAGAAAAAAGGTGAGCCAAAGTGGCTTACGAGACCTTGGTTTTCCCTGCTGACATGCATGAGCACCTGCAGGAATGCGATCGCCCCGCGTCGCTCGCCTAGCAAATGATAGAGATGACGCCCGAGAACCAAGTGAAGAACTGAGCCGCATAGAAGAAGCGCCGCTGCAGCCGAGAGGAACACTTTGGCTTCGCGCACGATCTGCAATAGCAACAGACAACAGTGTTCAGCTCTCAAAAGCTGCAAGAATTTTATGTACCTGACATAATTTCTACGCACCTTTGTCTTCTCTTGGGCTGTCACGGGCACGAGCGTCTTGTCCAGGTAGCTGACCACGGGCGAGTCGAGGTTGTAGCTGTAGATGGTGCTGAGGCCGCCGAGGATCACAGACACGAAGCACGTGGAGATGGCCACCATGAGGCTCGCCACGAGTGCCGGCGTCGAGCGCATCAAGCCCTAATATGAACCATAAAGAGGCCATTCGTAAGCAAAACAATTCCAATCCACATACACGATTACTTGTCACTTGGTACTCACGAGAACGCCACACGTGATGCTCAGCAGACTCAGGACGCCACTGACGTAGAACATGGCGCTGTGCACGACCGTCAAGTGGCCTAACACGAAGAACACGGACGAGCTCGCAACCTCGAAGAGCAGCACAAATGCGCTGAGGCACGTGGTCTGGCATGAGAAGGCCGGCAGCGTCACGGGCACGCGCGGCGACGGGCGCGCCATCACACTCTTGTGGGTTAAGGTGTCCGTCGCGTGTGTATAGTATCTGGACTACCGACGTCTCGATCTTCAAGTCAGTCGCTTGAGTGAGTCCCACGCGGTGAAGAAAAGCGTTTCGCGGTTGTGAAACGGCGCGACGCACCAGAGCCCGAAGCACCAGACGCCCAGTTTCACTTCAACTTGCATCCATCCGCCAGGCAAGAAGAGCACGATCGAGAATGGCGACAGACGACGGCAAGCGCGACTGGTACGATGCCAACCTCACGGCGCTGCTCATGGTGTTCGCGGCGAGCGTCGCGGCCTTCCTGCTGCTCGCGCTGCTGCTCTTCGCGTGTCTGCGGCTGCAGTTCGCGGCATCGCGGGCGGACGCAACGCGCGAATCCATCGATTCACTTGAGCTCACGCTCGTCAAGAGCCACACGCGCGCCACACGACTGCTCTCGCTCGCGGGCATCCTGCTGCAGCTCGCGCTAGTGAAGCTGCTCAACGACGATAGCGGTAACTCGGAAGCGTCGGAGCGCGCGCCGTTCCTCTTCTCGCTCGTGCGGTCGGTCGTGAACGTCTGCGTGTACTTCATGGGCTTCATGACCAACACGCACAGCGTCTTCCGCGTGCTCTTCCTTTTGCTGCTCTGCGTCGTGGTTGTGTGCGACACAGTCGCAGAGGTGCAGGTGGCCATGATGATCGACTGCAGCGCGTCCCAGGGGCTCAAGTGCGGCAGCAGCGGCTACCTGTTCACGGACGCCGCGACGCTGCAGGCGCTACAGACACGTGACCTCTTCAGCCTCTTCCTCAACCCGTGGCTGCTGCTAGAGGTCGGCTACCTCTGCGTGACTGTGGGGGTCTGCGGCTCGCGCTTCTCGACGCGGCAGCTCTCGCTCTCGCGGCCGCGCTTCAACGTGCGCGCGGGGCTCGCGCTGCACTTCCCCGACCAGTTCGCTCGGCCGCCACCACGGACAGCTGCTACAACAGCAGTCAAGCCAGCGTCACGACGCAGCACGAGCCCGTCAAGGAGCCGCGTGCACGCGATGGAGCTCCACGACGCGTAGCAATTGTGGATTGGCTCCAAAGTTATCAGACAACTTTTTGCGTGCTCGTACTTACGCGAACGAAAAGAGCATCCGAGTCGCTGCTCATATACGTAGCTTGTCAAATACGCGCCAAATAATCACATACAGCTGTATGCATCATCATTGTAAAATCGTCTTTGTTATAAATACGCATAGCCTCAATTGCTTTCCAAGTGCAAAGCAATTGACTCGAAATGGCGCAGACCGCAGTGACGATGGACGCGAGTGCGCCGCCCGCGACGCCAGCAACACCAGTGCGCCAGCCGAAGCACCGAGTCGTCTTCCGCGTGGTGCTCAACTCCAGCGCGCCGTCCGAGATCAACTTTAAAGAGCTCGCGCGCAGCCTCGCGGACGTCGCCCCACCGTCGACCAGCAGCAACGCCATCGCCAACAGCAACGGCGGCAGCCCAGCTGATGCCGCAGCGTTAAACAGCAGCGCGCCTGCGGGTGAGAGTGAGCTGCCGATCATGCTTGCTGTCCCGCGCTCGCAGCGCTACAACATCATCGAGCGCCTCGAGAAGCGTTACGGTGGCGGCGCGATCGTCGACTGCTCCGAGAGTGTTGGCGCGCTGGACGTCGGCGGTGCAGGAGCGAGTGGCGGCGGCGGCTTTGAGCGCGGCGAGGAGGACGACTACTACGACTCGGAGGACTCGTTCATTGACGACGAAGAGCTGCAGCAGAACATCGAGGATATCCACGGACAGGCGAAGGTCAAGACCAAGCACGCGGGCTTCTTCGTCAACGCCGGAGACGAGATCGAGACGATCGAGCGCGACGAGAGGTATATTGCGTTTAGTGTGTCATTGTGTGTATGTTCTGTAGGCTGTATGCAGTGTTCTGACAGTTAAGTGGTGTCTTCTAAAGTGACGACATTGAAGACGCCCGCAGCAGCAAGAAGAACAAAAAGGGCGGTGCTGAGTCCTCCAAGTCAGTCAAGGGCTTCCTGGACGAATGGTCGGACGCGGCGACCGACTGGAGTCCGGAGCCAGAGGTGATCACGAAGCTCGAGGTTCTGAGGAACGCAGTGCGAGAGCGTACGTGTGCTCCTCTCGTTTCGCACCACTGTGTTGAGATCTGCTCACAATGTCGCATTGCTTCCTATTTACGTTCGTGTGCAGTGGAACAAGCGGCGCCGATCACCAAGGTGTTCCCGCGAATTCTCGACGACGCGCTGCGAGCCGTCGATATCCTCGTGGTGGAGGCGCATCCGAACAAGTGGCGTGTGAACGGCTACTTCGCGACGCTCATGACATTCCTGCCGTTCACGAAACAGTATCTCAAGGTGCAGTACGCTGCAATTGCTCTGCATTGAAGAAAGTGATTCCTGTGGCGTGAGTGAATGAGCTATGCACTCACCTTCTTTTTGCTCATTCGACAGTCGAACATGCTGCGACTCGAAGCGAGAGACAACGCGCGCAACGTGAAGGACGAGATGGAGAGAGCGTTCCAGGCACTCAGCGACCAGGTTCGCCGACTGATCTGCTTCATGGGTTTTGATTGTCGTTGGTACATTTTGTCGGCCAGTATGACTTATGTGATGTGCTTTATCTGTGGGTAGATCGCTATGTATGTGAAGCGCACCGAGTCCGAGCCCGTTGAGCAGGTCAAAGAAGGTTTGCTGAGTGATATATTGTACCGTTGCGCAGTGGTATGGGGCCACCAGCCACACGTTCTCAACATTATTCTGTGCACTCAGCCATTGTCCAAGATAGAGACGTTGCTGAGAACCTTCATCACCTGCTGGGAGTCCAAGATGACTGGGTGAACAAGGAGAACGACTACCGGTGCGTTTGAGACAAATGCATCTGTTCAGCGTTTATCACTCCCAATCTCACGCATTTTGCTGTCCTATCATGTGTACCGACCGCACAGTCAAATGCTCAAGACCGAGGACAAGAAGAACCTAAAAGAGCAGGACTACGCGGCGCTCAACACTCGTCAAGAGAAGAATCGCATCTTCAATCGGGTTCGAAGGAGTTTAACGCATGTGGAACACTCTCAAACGCTCGAATGTCTCATTGTCCTCTCTTTCCTCCTGAAACTTTATCTTGCCAGGTACTCGCACTCTTTCCTGCAGGGCTGATGGATCTGCCGTCCCTCCGAGGCATGAACAAGTCGGCGAAGTCCAAACCATCGAAGAAGCCTGTGGCGCAGGCAAAAGGTGCAGCTGGAAAAACGACTCCTGTCGCAGCGGTGAAGCGCAAAACTCCTGCTGCAGCTACTGCTGCGCCAGTCCCGTCACCGACAACAGTGAAGCGCTCGATCAAGCCGTTCAAGTCGCGCATGATGGACGACGCGCCCGCTTTCGTCGACCAGGACTTTGAAGAGATCGATGAGTGAGGGAGTGAGGTATGAGGCAGTCAATCGTTTACATAGAAACCATAAACAGCAGAGCCGAAGCAGTCAAATAGAAATCTAATGTTGAGGATAGAAGGAGACGCTAATACTATCAGCACAGTGGACAATCTCCTCACTTCTCACTGGCCGCCGTCAGCAAGTTGTTCTTCTTGACGCGCTCGAAGACGATGATCATCTCGCAGTGCGGCGTGTGCGGAAACATGTCGACCGGGATCGCGTGCACGGGCTCGAAGGCCTCGCCTACGAGCGTCTTGGTCTTCGGCCCGCAGAGTGTCATGGCGTCCGTGATGAGCGAGCCCGTCGGGTTGCACGACACATACACGATGCGCTCTACGGGTGGGCAGCCGCGCAGAGCGCGCAGCACCTGGTGGTGCAGCCCCGCGCGCGGCGGGTCGACGATCGCCACGACGCGCTTGATCTGCTGCTCCGAGTCCGAGCGCTTGGCCTTGAGCAGGTCCTTCATCACGTCCTCGGCCTTGGAGTTGATGAACGACACGTTCTCCACGCCGTTGAGCTTGGCGTTCACGGCCGCGTCGTCCGTAGCGGCCTTGCAGATCTCGATGCCAACCACTTTGCCCGCACCTTCGGACGCGCAGATGCCGATCGTGCCCGTGCCGCAGCACACATCGTAGAGCAGCGTGTTCTCGTTAGCGTCCGCCTGCTCCTTCACGAGCGAGTAGAGCGTCTCGGCGCCGCGCGTGTTCACCTGGAAGAACGCGCCGGGCGACACGGAGAAGCGCTTGCCCAGCAGGTGCTCCTCGATCGTCGTCTGTCCGTAGATGTGCACGACCGGGTCGTCCTCCGATGGCGCTGAGACTCCGGCGTACTCCTGCAGGAAGATCGACGTGACCTTGACTGGCAGCGACGCGTCCGTGAGCGCCGCGATGATCTTCTGCTTGAGGTCGTCCATGGCTTCGCTGTCGTCTCCGCCGTCTTCAGTCTGAAGCTGCGGTGGCTTGATCTGCACTACGACCATGAGGTCCTGCGTGCGCTCGCTCTCGCGCACAGTGAGCATGCGCCACACGCCCTCTTGGGACTTGACGTCGTACACAGGGTACCCGGCCGTCTCGATGAGGTTCTGCACGGCCACGCACACATGCTTCATGGTCTGCGACACATTCACGCAGTCGTCCGGCTTGCTCGTGGTGATGAGGCCGTCGCGGAAGAGTCCGAGGCGGAAGCCCACGCACGGCTTGCCCTCCAAGTCGAAGCCGATGCTGAACTCGCACTTGTTGCGGTAGCCCTCCGTCACGGGCGACGGGTGGATCGAGTCGGTCGGGCAGCACAAACCCTTGTGGCTCGCAAACGCCGTGAACTTTAGTAGTTCACCGCTGCTGGAAGAAGTCTTGTTAGCGAGCACGATCGGCGCGGTCTTGACCACCTGGCCGTCGCCCATGACGTACGACATCTCGTCCGTGAGCAGGATGAGCTGCGCGTTGTGCGACGACATGCCCAGCACGTCACCCGCCACCTCCACAGCCCACTCCTCGAACACGAGCACGTCCAGTGCGTCGGACGTCAGCGGCGCGCGCCACCACTTGCAGCTGCTGTTGCCAGGGCAGTACGCGTACAAGTGGCCGTTGTAGAGGCCGATGAGCTTGGCGCCATCGACGTCGCCGATCTGCGTCCAGGCGCCCGAGGCGAAGCGGCCCGTGCCCTCCTGCTTGAGGATGCGACCGTCCGCTGTGCAGCAGAGCAGCGTGCCGCGCAGCGACGCGAGCGACGTAATGGGCGCGCCGGGGCCCTGGCAGATCTCTACCCACTCGCGCTCCTTGCCGCGCTTCGTCAGCGCGCAGATCGTGTTGTCCGCCTTGGCCGCGACGAGCTCACTGCCGAACGAGACGATCGCCACCACGCCGTCCGCCGCCACCTGCCGCGTCCACTCGGTGCTCGCATCCGCTTCGTGCGCGCGCGAGTACAGCGCGCCGTCCGCCAGCACGTACATGGACCCGTGGCTCGTGAGCCACGTGGGGATGTTGAGCGGCGCGCGCACAGCCACGGGCTTGTCGCTTTCCGCATTCTTGCGCGCGTTGTTGCGCTGGTCCACGCCAATGCGCTTCTCCTTCTTGCCGTACTCCTTGCGCGTGTTGCGCACGATCTTGACCAAAACCTTCTTCATCTCGGCCTCCTTGCGCTGCAGCTGCTCCTCGTACGGGATGCCGGCCCACGGTGTGACGACGTCGCTCGCGCACGTGGGCACGGCCTTCGTCTCTGGCTTGTCGCCGCCATTGTCGTCCGCCTCGTCGCCGTGGTTCTCGCGCTCGTGCTGCTTGCGCTTCTTGCTGCGCGCCGCGCGGTCGTCGCGTTGCATGCTGCGCTTCACGAGCGCGTCCTTGGCCTCCATGGGCTCGCCGCACCACGTAAGCGACTGCAGCACGGGCAGCGCCGTGTCACGCTCCTCACGCGTACGGAAGTGCACGAAGCCAAAAGTGAGCTGGCGCGACTTCTGTACCTTCTGGAACTCTACGTTGTGCTCACGCAGGAAGACCTCCATGCTCTTGGCGTCCTTCCACTTGCCGTAGTTGAGGATCACGGCCTTGATGTCCTCGTTGCTGCCGCTCGCGTTCGACGGCGTCTCGTCCGCGTTCGCATTCGAAGAAGAGCTGCTGGGCGCGTCCACCTGCGTCGTCACGGGCGTATCCGCCTTCACGGGCTCTGCTGCTGGTTGTGCTGCTGGTTGTGCTGCTGCGTCCATTGCTGCGCTTCTTTTCCTGCGTTGCGATGCCGATCACTCAAGCGAGGCGGATGCGAATGGCGCTTTTGGAATAATGGACAAAGAGGCAAGCCGCCTCCAGTCAATAGAGAAAACCTGAATTTTGAAATTGGAGAATTATGTACCCTTAGAAATGAGTGTCTAGCAAAGCATCATTTTATCTTTCTCTAATCAATAAATGCCTTTCTTACTCAAAGGAAACTATATAAAAGCGTATGCAAAACATAGGTATGTAAAATGAAATTCAAGGTCCTCTATTTTGACCATTTTCGCAGTTACTCGTTTGGGAGACTGGGAAAGAGACTGGGTCTTGAGTGCCTCTCACTATCCCAAGTGTTTCTGAACGCGGACTGACTGCCACCCAGCAGTAGCCTCTCGCTCGACGAGCTTTCCTTCTTCAGCTGTGAGAACAAGACTACGACGTCAACGTTCAATGTGATTCGCCACAAGCCAGGCACCCAGAGCGGCTGGATCAGGAGGAGCTGGTTTCCCACTTGGCACTTCTACAAAGATGAGTCGCTGGGCAACAGCCCTCGACAGCATGCTGCTCCACACAGACACCTCCCTCTAGTCACGGAGATCTCGTCTTCTTCTTTCTCTACTACGCCCACGGCCTCCTGAGCAGCAGCGCCACCGCCATAGTCGAAGCTCAGCTCCTCTC
>JAADXK010000959.1:0-13241 GCA_023337805.1 Globisporangium barbulae | reverse complement strand
GCTCGTCTCCACTCGCGTGGCCCGCAGGCCGCCCATGACGCTCGATCCATACCCAAGTGCACGTTTCGGAGCCAGCTCCAGTGACTTCGCCGAGCTCAGGCGCTAGTGCAGAAGCAAAATGGCGCTAGTGCAGAAGCAAAATGGCGCTAGTGCAGAAGCAAAACGGCGCTTGGCTCGCCTTGAGCCAGTCGCCACTCAGGCACGTGACCTGAGCCTCGTGGCGCTGACATTTCTCAGGATGCATTTGAAGTCTTTTACTACGCTTCGGCAGGAGGCCCAGCTCTTGGCGCTCAGGTCTTACAAAGAGCCCGGAACATGGACCTCCCTGGAACGGTTGTTTCGAACGGTGGTGTTACTCAGAGTCTGAGGAGGGAATGTGGCACCGTCGCGATGACACGCGTGGGCTTGTTTCCCAGCGCAAGCCATCAGCATTCAGCTGGCGTCAGGTGCCTCATGAGATTCAAACGTTAATGGCAGTGCGACTGGCGTCGAGTCAGAATCGGTGGTGACAAAGGTCGGAATGGCAGGCTAACACCACTATTTTCACCTCCTTTGGTGTTTTACGCGGAGACGCCCATGGCTAAACGCCTGTTTCAAGATATTGCTTCAGATTCAGACATCCATCAATCAAAGTGTATCAAGAGGGTCTCGCGGTACATCATTCCTGATCCAAGCCCATGCTCGTTCGATTGCGAGCTCCATCATTGGAGAACCTGTCAATCGTGCAGGTTGGTGAGCCCTTCGCTCCCTGCGCCAACCAACCAACCAGCTGAGCCAAACAAGCCAGCCAGTAGTTACGGAGATCCTGACACCATCCGCGTCAGGCCATGCCTGCAGACATGAACATCCGCCTTTGAGGCTGCGACACAAGAGTCCTCGTCATGCCTGACTGGATTCACTTTCGGTTTGTGTGTTGCGTTGTGCTGCAAAAGAAGAGCTTCGGCGGGTGGTGGCGGCGGTGACACGAGCCGCCTTTTAGATCTCTTTGCACCGTGCACTTCAGCTTTGCCGCCAGCGACGGGGCGGACGCTCGTTACTCACTCGTTTGCGCCCTCGGTAATCACCCGCTCGAGCTCGCTCACCGATGTACTGCGACACTTGTCATGGTATGTCATAGCATGTGTCAAAAGCACAGCAACACGGAGCGGAAATGGCTTTGCTTTCCGATCGAAAGTCTCTCATGAACAGCTCATTTGAATCAGATGCCAGCAGGTTAGCGTGTGGTTCCACGCTTTTGCGAGTGTTGCCCTGTGAAGCCAAGGCATGTGGCTGGCTGGCTTAGGCTTTGTGCCACATCTTCTCAAACAGAGCACACAACCAAAAGAGTTGAAGTCTGGAAAAGAGAGTTGTGCCCCTCGAGTCTTTCTGTAGAAAACGCTGACTTCTTTATGGGACTTGAAGCCCCGACACCTTCAAGACAACTGGAGGACGAATCGACTTCCGGTGCTTGATGAGTACTCTGTGAGAGCAGCAGATCTTGTGTTGGGAAAGCAGAGGTTTCTTCAACTCCAGTTGTTCTCGTTGTTGGCATTAAACAACAGCAGCAGCGTTTGTATGGACTGACAGTGCCATCGAAACAGGTGAAGAGCGCTTCGCTTGAAGCTCGCATGCCAGCTGAGCAAGCCACAAAAGCTGTGGTGCTGTGGCGGGAAGGTTGTTTAACTCGATAGATCGGGTTTGAGAAGAGTGGTTCGTCGACTCACAGCATTAATACTCGATAGAAATAGCACCCTCAAAAATGGAAACATGGCATTTTCATTGAATTCATTGATTTTCTGCGACGGAAGGAGAATCTAGTATACATTTTATTATAATTGACAAGTGTGTGTAGAAATGCATGTACATAAAAAAAGATTGGACAAAAACAGTGCTTTACATATGTAGATAAATTACCACATTTGTGCGTGCTTTTCCTCTTTTTGATTACATTTAGTCTCTTTTCTGTTCCTACCAAATTCTCTAAGATTTTTCATACAAATTCAAGTCAATAACATTGGAGTTTATTGGTGGATATCTGACATATCCAACGTTATTGACTTGGATTTGTATGAAAAATCTTAGAGAATTTGGTAGGAACAGAAAAGAGACAGATTATTGTCGGCGTCGTCACGCCGATAACTTGACAAAGCGCGGAAGTCCATCCTCTCAGCTTTCTCGCGCAAGCGTCCCACTCCGCAACGCCTTCAAGCGCCAGCCAGCGCGCTTGTTTCGAAGCTTTGAATACGCCTGCGACATCCCCCTCTTGCAGTGTGATGACAGTGGGCAACGTAGCTCCGGCATGGATGGTGCTCCTCCTCATCAGCCCCTGTCGTACTTTGCAGAACCAGGAGCGACGGCCCAGATCAACAAGCATTCGCCGGGTCGCTCACTCCCTCTCTCACTATCCAAGTTCCCCGCTCGAGCTCAAGTCACCAGTCCATTCCTCCATCCAGTATGGCCAAGTTCTTCTTCACCGTCGCCGCTGCGCTCTGCGCTGTCTTCGGCGCCGCCCAGGCGCAGAATGCGACCCAGGTGCCATGCGTGCCGCTCAACTTCTCGACCAAGGCGACCGACATCAAGTCGCTCAACGCCGTGATCGACCTCGCGATCACCTCGGGCCTGCTCAAGACGAGCATCCCGGACCCGATCACGATCAATGAGACCGTCATCTCGGTCATCCCGTTCAGCGTGCTCAACCTCAACTTCGAGCTCACGCCGACGCTCAAGAAGCTCAGCTTAGGCGGCCTCTCGAACATCGTGCCGCAGCACCTGAACGTGTCGTCGGACAACAGCGTCGTCATCGCCGCGAACTTTAACGGCAGCGCCACGATCGACGCGACCTTCAGCATCTCGATCCAGCAGCTCGACCTCAAGTGGTACTCCATCTGCTGGACCGATGCGATCCACAAGCCGTTCACGTGCCCACCGGCCGTCATCGAAGTGTCCGTGCAGCTCGACATGAACAAGCCGACGCTCGTGGCTGACGCCGAGCTCGACCTGGTGGCCTGCGCCGCCGGTCTCTCGACCAAGGTCTGCAAGAACGTGACGGTGAGCGACATCCTCATCGCCGCGCTCTCGAAGAAGTTCGACACGCTGCTCGCGCGCCTGCTCAAGCGCTTCTCGGCCGCCAAGATCAAGACGCTCGCGATTGGCTGGGAGTCCATCTCGAAGCTTAACGTGGACATCGCCAAGTCGGGCTCGCTCGTCAACGCAATCCTCGACGCGCTCGTGAACTTCTCGGTCACGGAGGTGAACAAGAAGGGCGACATCTACAACACGGTCATCGACGTGGTCCAGAAGCTCTTCACGTCGGTCGTCAACAACCTCCTCTCGACCACGCTCGCACCGCACTTCGGCAACACGTGCTACGACGCCTAAGCGCTCAGTCGTACAGTCGCGGACCACCAGCGTGTGAACGACGACGTCTAACGTTACTGTTGTGTTCATTGTCGCGAGACAGTGAGTTTTGGCCTTTCAATCGCAGTCTCAAGATCGTTTTGGGATCCTTATGCTGCGGACGCAATAAGTTTTTAACAGGAAACTGTACGTGTTTGTGAACTTCTCATTGCAATTCTTGCTGCCGCTTGTTCTCTGTAGCTGTACTAATGGTGAACTGGGGCAGCGCAGACTCAAGCGTGTGCCTTGCTTTAGGTACGTTAGCGGATCTTGAGCTACTTCTTGCAGTATGCGCTGTATTGTTCGAGACTAAGTGGATAGAGGCATTCTCAGGTCAACTTCTGAGCAATGGTACGTCCGTATGTACTGCATTTTCAGATGACACCGTTGTGTACTGTATTTGGTGGTCGTGTTCGACCACCTCAAGTCAAAAACACTCGACTTGGACATGTGGTCAGCTGAGTTGTTGGTTCGTGTGGTCAGTTTGGAATGGTATAGAGGGCTCTCATTCATTCTCACTCTCCTTCACTTTCGAAGCTTCGTCGTGTTCGTCCACAGCCCCAGAGCCATCCAGATGCAAAAGGAGATCCATGAACAGGAAAAAGCTCATGCGATGGTGTTGAGAACCTACCCCACGTGAAGGTTGAAGCCATTCGCCCGTCACAGACTGTGAATGATGGTCGAATGGGCATGCGGGGCCACCACCAGTCAGTGGTGGTGCGTGACAGGCACGACAAGTTCAATTAACTGGACGCGACCGCCTCTCAGCGTTGCAATGCAGCAGGATGCACCTGCGTCTCGTCATCCTCTAGCTTTGACGAGCCCATGGTTAAGCAATCGCGCGAATGCGCTCAAGCCTCGGGGATGGGAGCGCGCGTGTCATCCTTACGTCCTCACATCTAATCAGCAAACAGCGCCTGAAGGGACTCGTGAACATCCCACTCGCCACAACCTTCTCGTGAAGGCCCAGGCTCTGTGCTGGTGCGCTGACAGCTCTTTGAGCGTCGTAGCTTGGTCAGTGTGACATGAGTTAGGGCTTCGATAGTGAAACGCGTAATGCCCGAGGCATTCGGTGATTACCCCTGTACGACAACACATCATCAGGATGGTAGCAAACATGCTGGGGGACAGCTACCGTATCAAAGCATGAAAGGCGCCTCACGACTGCCCAGCAGACTGTTTTGGCCCCTCGCCAGTCTAAAAGCTCTCTCATTCTTCAATTTACTCGCTCGAGCTCAAGTCCTCCAGATTCCAGTTTCCAGGAAAACCCCAGTCGATCATGGCCAAGCTCCGCTTCTACGTTGCCGCCGCGCTCTGTGCGCTCGCTGGCGTCTCCCAAGCCCAGAACGCTACCACCTCTGCGCCGCCAGTCGTCACCACGAAGCCACCATGCGTGCCGCTGAACTTCACGCTCAAGGCGGCCGACTTCAAGTCGCTCAACAGCCTCATCACCTTCGCGATCTCGAACGGCCTGCTGTCGTCGATGATCCTGGAGACCATCGCCGTGAACAGCACGACGGTCTCGGCCATCCCGTTCAAGCTCCTGAACCTTAACTTCGACCTCACGCCGACGATCCAGGATCTGGAGCTCATGGGCGTGTCCACGATCCTGCCCAAGTCCATCAACGCGACGTCGGCCGACACCTTGGCCGTCGCCGCGGACTTCAACGGCACCGTCTCGCTCAAGGCCAAGTTCAGCATCTCGATCCAGCAGCTCAACCTCAAGTGGTACTCCATCTGTTGGACCGACGCAGTTCACGTTCCGTTCACGTGCCCGCCGGCCAAGTTCGACGTCGAGGTAGACCTCGTGATGGTCAGGCCGAGTGTCGTCGCCGCTGGCAGGTTTGATCTCTCGGGCTGCACCCCCGGCGTGCCACGCACGGTCTGCAAGGATGTGTCGGCCAGTGACGTGACGATTGCGCTGCTCAACCAGGCGTTCCCACCGCTGCTCCAGCGCCTGCTCACGCGCCTCAACCACGCAGAGATCCTGGATTTCCAGATCAACTGGCAGTCGATCACCAAGCTCGACGTCAACATCACGAACAAGAGTACGTTCATCAACTACCTGCTCGACGCGCTCGTGAACTTCTCGGTCAAGGAGGTGAACAAGATGGGTGACATCTACAACACGGTCACGGACGTCGTCGACTCGATCTTCAAGTCTGCGCTCAACACGTTCATCACGGACTCGCTCGCGCCCAAGTTCGGCAACTTTTGCTACGACGCCTAGGCTTTCTTCTTGCCCAGAGAAGTCTCGCGTACGTACTCCTAGCCGCGGTGGGGAAACAAATTGAAAAAATACGTTGTGAGTATGGCTTTTGGTGCTGCTACAAGGAAGCGCCAGCCAACCGACCCGTGTTGAATGTTGAGCCTAACGGTTGACCTTTGTCCACCACATCCTTCCGCTTTGCGGTAAACTTTGTACCAACTGTCCAGTGAGAGTATCTATAAATGCATTGCAAATGAGTGGTGGAGTACAATAGCATTGTCCTCAACATGTATGAAGGCTGCGTGTGTTCGCTGCTATCGCATCACGAGGACTCCGCGAGCCGAAGGGGTCCACCGCGGATGGAGCATTAGCATTTCGTACTTAGTCCAGGCGATTTGATCGTGACACCAAAATCGAACTTATAGAAAACATTCCGAATTCGTACTTAGAAAGTCAGCAGCAGTATATTAATCAACACGACCATCAGTGATATTTTCGATTTGTCCGACGGCGGCTGCTTGGCTCAACGCTTGAACAGCTCCGACGGCGAACGAGGTACACGAGCGACAGAGCGCGGAGACCGTGTGGGGGGATACGAACTGCGTGTCCGCTCCCTTCGAGCACCCGTGCCATCCGCTGTGCGCGAGCGGCGTGCGTCAGCCCAGCTGCTGAGCCAGTAGTCAGCCAGTCAGTCGGTCGTCAGCCACAAACACGCCGCCCGTCAGCCTCAGCTGCGATACGAGACTGCGCTCCTCAAAGGCGAGATCGGAAGGATTGGTGAGAAGAAAAAAGAGAGAGAGCGATGGCGCCTATCGTAACGTCCGCGGGTGCGTCGCCTCCGCCTCCGGACAACCGCAACAGCAACAACGCGGGATTGTCGCTTGGTGTCACACCGCGTCAGCGTCAGATGAAGATGAGCGCTGGCGAAGGGAGTCGGTTCACAGGCGTCGCCACGAAAACAAAAAGCTTCACCGCCACAAACGGTGCATCGTCGTCGTCGTCTTCCACTTCTGCTTTTGTGCCGTCTGTTGCCTCTGAGCTCTTGACGCCTGAGCTGTATGTGAACGTGAGTCCACTCTCGACCGTGGGCGACTACGCGCCGCTTAATGTGTTCATGGAGAGCTACAAGAACCGCTTTCAGCAGCAGCAACAGCAGCAGCAGACGAATGAAAGCTTGCAGCTGACGCGCCAACAGCAGCAAACGCAAGTGATGCCACACAAGCAGGAGGCGATAGAGCCTATGAGGACGAAAAGCGTGAGTCCGAAGTGCGAGCGTGATGCCACCTCCACAACCATCACAGACCCTTCATTGTCGTCATCCCACCCGGAAGAGGACTCGTCCGACTCGTCCACGACCAAGAAGGTGTTCAAGTGCCCGTTCCCGGGCTGCGGCAAGGAGTTCCAGCTCAAGGGGAACCTCAAGCGCCACCAGAACATCCACAACGGTGACAAGAAGTTCCGGTGCAAGTTCTGCGGCAAGGACTTTCTGCGCAAGGCCGACATGGAGGTACACCACCGCGTGCACACGGGCGAGAAGCCGTACCAGTGCAAATTCGCCGACTGCGACAAGAGCTTTGCGCGGCGTTCGGACCTTCTCAGCCATGAGCGCACGCATGTGTACGTGCTCTCTATGTTGTGATAGTGTATTGAACGGTGGCAACTCAAAACTAACCTAGACTCTTGTGTGACTTGCTGTGTGTGAGTAGCGGAACCAAGCCGTTCGCGTGCCTGTACCCTGGCTGCGAACGCCACTTTGCACGCAAGTTCGACCTGCAGAAGCACCAGCGCATGCACGACAACCACAGCAGCGAGTGCCAGAAGCGCCGCAAGATCTCGTCGCCATTGTCGTCGACGAGCGATGACTGCAACTGCTGGCCAGAACCCACCGTGATGGACGCGTTTGTTGATGAACCCGAGACACTACGAGCCACACCCCCGCCACTGGCAGCATCAGCCTCGATAGCTCCAGCCGCAGCACCCCGTCTCCACCAGCAGCACCTCACCTGTACACAGGACCACATCCACTCGCCGCCAGCGTGCTTTGCAGGCTTCACGCCCGACCTGCTTGACAGCTTCCTGCTCTCATCGCGAGAAGCATTTGACGCAAAGCCGTACCCCAACTGCTGTGGCTTTGATTCGGTTGGTCTTATCGGCCAGCAGCACACCCATCCAAGCATCAAACAGCAGCTGGAAGCGCTCGAGATCGGAGCCGAGCCTACGACCACCGCAGAAGTTCCTATCGTAAATGCCCAGTCAACAGCGAACCCTGGTACCACCTCAGCAGTGGCTGTTCACCCGCCAGCACCTCAATCTCGGATCCGCTCGACGTCCGTATCGTCCACATCCTCGTCGACCACCTCGTGTCCGATGGACGCTGAGCTACTCAAAGCTTACAACAAGCACACACCGTCGTGTGGCCACCTGTCGATCCTGCACGGCAACCACCGCGACTACGTGGTCAAGAACCACTTGGTGTGCCAGGACAGCGTGCGCAGCATCGGCGGCGGCGAGCACCACGCGCTCAAGCCGGCCAGCAAGTGTCCTACCGACGAGCCGCACCGCCCGGGCTGCGGCCACCTTCCCGTGCGCCACAGAGACCACATCGACTACGTCGTGGAAGATAACTTATTCTGCCAGCAGGCCGGCATGCTCGACGTCGTCGGCGCCGACAGCATCGAGCTCCTGGACGACGACTTCTGGGAGTTCTACGGCGCCATCGGGTCACTTAACAACGACTGAGTCATGCTGCTTGTAGTAGGTACTTTTGAGTCTAGGTGTTGATGGTTTTGAAATTGGGAACGGTTTGGCTCAGCAAGCAGCTCTATTTCTCTTCGTTATCTCCACTAAATGCTGCTCTTGCTTGCCTTCTCTCTCTGTTAGCTACGATGTCAATGGGCTTCATGGTCACATTGACATTAGCCCTGGACCACCAATTTCTTTAAACGCGACCACCAAAGTCGCACTTCTTCCACCAATAACCTCTCTTAGAGCCCCGTGCCCACGAGACGCGTGGTTTCGCCGTTCGCAGCGTTGCCACGCGTGTGGTGCGCACTGCGGAAGGACGGGCTGAAGGCCCAGACGAGGCAGTTGAGCAGTCCCTGCGAGTAGAAGCAGACCTCGTTCAGGTAGAGCCACGCGGACGACGACGAGAAGACGTTGAACGTCATGAGGAAGCCCACGAAGGTCGGCAGAATGAACACCACGAGCGTCACGACCGTACAGTAGAGCAGGTGCTTGGCGGTGCGGCGCTCGCTCACCGACTGGACCTGGTGCTGGCTCTGCTGCGTGGCGGTGCCAGCAGTCACTGGCATCGCTAGTCCTTGCTTGCGCACGAGGTGCACGGCCGTCAATGACACAAAGATCACCACGCTCGCGGGAAAGTAGAAGAGGAACATACGCGCCCACTGCGAGCTGTGGTCGCCCACGTAGCACATGCGGCACGGGCCGAACGCGTCCGGGAGGAAGCCAATCACGCCCGTGAGCACCGCAAAGAGTCCGCAGAACGCCGCGCACGACCACGTGAGCACCGAGTAGACGCGCGTGTAGTTTACTGCGCTCGACTGGTGGCCGCGCACAGCGCGGATAAGCTCGAGCGCAAGGCTGCCGCTGAAGCCCAGCACCGCTGTGCCCGTGAACTGCTGTACGCCCATGAGCAGCATGCAGAAGACGCTGTTGTTGGTCGCCAGCTGCTGCTGCGCCGGCTGCGACGTGCGCAGCGCAATGCCCGCAACCCAGACCGAGGCGCAGTAGGCAAAGTTACACACCGAGAGCCAGAAGAGCAGCGACAGCGCGCGCTTCTCGCGCAGCTGCGGGTAGTGCCAGAACGAGCCGATGACGAAGGCCGAGCCCACGAGCGACAAGCCCGAGACGAAGAGCACGAGCACCGAGTGCGAGTCCATGTCGTAGAGGTTGAAGCTGTTCTCAAAGAACGGCGAGAGTACACCACCGCCGCTGTTACCACCTGCGACGCCACGGGCCGCGTTCGCATCTTGTTTGCCGTCATCGAGACCACACAGAGGCGAATTCTTGGGGCACGCAAAGCCCACCTGCTTCTTCATCACGTCGTAGAGCGAGTAGAACCTCTTCATGAACACGTCGCCGAGCACCCACATGTCCTGGCCACTGGGCTGCACGAGCACAATGCACGTAAGCCCGACGCAGAGAGTGTAGTCCTCACCCTGGAGCACGTAGAAGTGCTCGCCGCCAACGCCGATGCGCATAGGTGGAAAATCCTGCGGTGAGCACAAGAAGCACTGGAAGCCGTACTCGACAAAGCCGCAGTAACACCCCTGGTCTTGCGCAAAGGACGTCACATCGTATAGAAAGTCCAGGTACAGGTCGCTCGGGATGCCGATGAGCGACGTGCCCGAGTCCACGAACGCCACGCAACCATTCGGGCACAGACTCGGACTGTTCGAGCCTATGTAGACGCTATGGAGCTCAATGCGCCAGAAAGTCCAGAGACCAAACTGCGGGAGTACGTTCGTCAGCTGCCACTCGGCGTCGATGGACTTCATGAACTCTTCGTCGTAGCCGCCGAGGTGCAGCTCCGAGCCGTTCGAGTTCGGCTCGGGGCTCAGGTAGAACGCAAAGACCGAGTCCACGTCTGGGTATTGTTGCAGCAGTGAGAAGAATAGTGGCGGGTCCGAGAAGGTCGCGAGGCCGTCAAAGCCCATGCCCAGAAGACCGTCGGCCTTCATCTTGGCCATTGACTCCTCCTCGACGTTCACGACGCCGATGACCGCGTCGGTAATCACAAACTCCGCGATCTGCACCGTGTCGTGACCGTACTTGCCGCCCACCTTGCCGCTGCCGTACTGCACCGCGAAGCGCCCGTCGCGCTCCTTGCGGAACGTCGTCGACTTGGTGGAGTCAAAGCGCTCGTCGCCGGCACACTCCTGGCACGCGTCGCTGGGCACCCAGAGGTCCGACGAACCCGTGTCAAAGCACACGATGATCTCCTGCGACGGATTGCCGATCTGGATCGGGCCGTAGAACTGGAACTCCATAAAGTTGATCAGCGGGATGTGGCCCGCGGCCGCCAGGTCCATCGCGTTATGCAGCCACTTGGTCGTTGCGCTTGCGTTAGCGTTGACAGAGCGGAGACGCTGCTGTTGCTGGTTGGCCATCGAGGCGCTCAGCACCTGCTGCACGCTCATCGCGGTCGCCATCTGCTTCTCCTCCCCATTCAGCTGCTGCGTGCGGTGGTGCACATGAAGCAACTCCTTCGTGCTGCGCTCACGCGCGTGCGCTTGCAGCGGGATGCGCAGTAGCTCCGCGTGCACTCCAATAAGTTGCTGCGCACAGAGTGCCACGATAGCGACGGCGAGCAGCGCCATCGAGATGATCCCACGGTTGCGGCGATGGATCGTTCCGGCGCTTGACCTCATGATCTCTTCTTGATGTCTTGAGCCCCTCTTCGTGACGAATGGCGTCCGTCGACGAATGCGTGGTGCGTATGAAGGCGACTGAAACGACTGAGAGAACAGAGCGTGTACTCAGTGAAGAGACACAGGATGAAGGCGAGTGGTTTCCCCCGTTGACGTTCCTTCTTCGTGATCTCCGGCGCCGCGTTGCGTGCGCTTCTTCGGTTGTGCGGATTGATGGCAACGCCGGCGGCAGTTTGTTGGGAGAAGCTCCTCGTGCAGGAATGATGGTAATCTCATTCATAGAACCTCTGATTCCAAAAATTGGAGAAAATAGTACTGTGTTTAATCTCAATAGTAGCCCTCTCATGAGATATGATTTTGTCTTGAACTGTAAAAGGCAATATAAAGAGGTGGTGTATATTGGCTCTGAGCTGCTCGACAAGCACCAACAAAGTCTCAGGACGAGATGAAATGTAGTGCATTCGACGCAAGATGCCATCTCGCCTCTCATATCCACGTCATCCGATTGTATTAAAGTCAATGCTACACAAGACTTGCCACCTACGCGTCGTAGCACGAGTTGCCGAAGCTCGGCGCGAGCGAGCTCGCCACGACGTTGTTGAGCACGGACTTGAAGAGCTTCTGGAGCACGTTCACCACGGTCTTGTACACGTCACCCTTCTTGTTCACCTCGGTGGTCGAGAAGCTGAGCAGCTGCTTGCCGAGCTCCGTGATGAGCGCGCCCGAAGTGCTAAAGTGCACGCCCAGACTCGAGATCGACTCGAACGAGAGGCCCAGGTCCAGCACCGAGGCGCTCGTGAAGCGCTTGAACAGGCGCGTGGCCAGGGTGTCGAACTTGCTCGAGAGCGCGGCAGTGAGAATGTCGCTGACCGTCACGTTCTTGCACACGTTCGTGGCCACGCCCGGTGCACAGGCGACCAGTTTGAGCTGCGTGTTGGCCGTCAGCGATGGTTTGAGGACCGCGAGGTTCACGTCGACGTCCACGATGGTCGGCGGGCACGTCGATGGGCTCAGTAGGTTGGTCCAACAGAGTTCGTACCATTTGTGGTTAAGCTGATGGATCTGGAGATGGATCGAGGCGTTGACCGCGACCGTGCCGTTGATATCGGCCGCGACGACCACGCTGTTGGCCGACAAGACGTTCAGGTGCTGCGGCAAAATGTTCTGCACACCGGTGACCGTCAGCGTCTTGATGATCGGCGTGAGCTCAAAGTTGAGGCCAAGCAGGGAGAACGGCACGACCGAGACGGCCGAGTTGCTCACTGTGATGGTCGCAGGGATGCTCGTCGTCAAGAGGCCTGAGGTGATCGCGAGGTCAATCACGGCGTTGAGCGATTTGATGTCCGCGGTCTTCTCCGTGAAGTTGAGCGGCACACACGCTGGCTTGGTGGTGGCGAAGTTCACGTTCTGTGCCTGGGCTGTGCCGCCGAAGACTGTCGCGCAGAGCGCGGTGACGGCAGCGTACAAGAAGAACTTGGCCATGGTGATGGTACTTTCAGAAGTTTAAGCGTCGCTGGGGTGAAGTAAGCGAGAGCTGGAAGATTGGAATGTGAGCAGCTCCAGCGATCTCGCGCTCGATGGATGGAGAGATGAGGGCGGAGGGATCAAGAGATCCGAGACTAGGAGGCTTCAAGGACTGGGAGAATGGCGAGGACAGTGGCATCATCGAGTCGAGCCAACGAAATGAGCTCCCATCCATTTCGCCAGGTGGGACTCTCGCATACAAAACCCAAGATGTGCATGAGCACGACAAGAGATTGTTGGCTTTTGAGTTGATCTCATTTCGACCACTGGTTCGAGTTCAGACTACCAAAGAGTAAGTGCGTTTCCAATAGTGACAAGAGACGTGTGGTGTGTTTGTCATTGCACCGAGTGTGACATGAGACTCTGTGGTCAAAAGACATTGAGCGTGTGATAGTTCCCCTCGTTGAAATCCATCAGCGACTCCGATTCATTTGTGGTTTCTGATAGAGACGCTCCCGAGGGAGTGATTACTCCGAGTGGTTGATAGAGCTGAACGGATCCACTCAAAGATACCCTGATAACCCACCGCAACGTTGAGGCGAACGGCATTTCGCATTCAGAAATGTACCAGAAGCGTCGATGGAGACGAAAGCCAAGCGCCGTTTTGCTTCTGCACTAGCGCCATTTTGCTTCTGCACTAGCGCCTGAGCTCGGCGAAGTCACTGGAGCTGGCTCCGAAACGTGCACTTGGGTATGGATCGAGCGTCATGGGCGGCCTGCGGGCCACGCGAGTGGAGACGAGC
>JAADXK010000958.1:0-13250 GCA_023337805.1 Globisporangium barbulae | reverse complement strand
CGTGGAGAACCGCGAGGCGTCCATGTCGCCTGAGACGGCGCATGACTTTTCGATCTTGTTCCCGTCGCCGGGTCCGCCGTCGTGGCTGCTCTTCAACGTGCTGCTCGGCACGCTCTACCTGCTGCACATATGGTGGGGCTTCCTGATCGTGCGCCTGCTCATCGGTGCGCTCAAGAAGGGGACGCACGAGACCGGCAAGGAGGAGTACGAGGGCACATCGTCGGACTCGGAGTCCGAGAACACCAAGGACGATTAAGGAACCAGAGAAAACACATGTGGCGATTGGGTCTCGACGCGTTCGTTCGTTTCCAGAGCCCTACCACGACACGCCGCTGGCATTCATCGACGACTCTCCGTGTGGACGGCGAGGGGCGTGCTCGCGTCGCGTGATAGAGCAGTGAAGGAAGCCGAGAGCCACATACACGAAGGAAGACAGTAAGTAAGCTTACATAACCAACACACATTGTGCATTTTCGTATCGCTATCTGACGCGATTGTGTCGGGCTTATGGTGTCGTGAAGGAATAGAGTGTCGTGAAGGAATACTGTCAAAAACAAATGTACCCCTTCCGAAAAAATGGCGCCAAATTGAAATCGGAATTAAGCGGATCACGCAAAGCACATCAGAGGAACAGAGCACACGACTAGCAAGCAGCAAGCAGCAAGCAGCCAGCGGCAGAGCGCAAGTTACAGCGCAGATCCTCGCACACACACGCACAGGATGGCGACGTTCAGTCAAATGGAGCTCGCCACGGCGATCCTCGACATCGTGCCGCAGATGGACGCGAAGGTCGTGACGATCCGCATCATCATGGAGAAGCTCGCCGCGCGGTTCGGCGTCGACCTGAAGACCATCCGCGCGCAGAAAGCAGAGATCAAGCAACTCGTGATGAACAGCTACGGCCAGGAGTCAGACCACAACAGTGACGCCGAAAAAGAGAACGCTTACAACAAAGACGCTGCCTCCAGCAGCTCTCGTGAGCGACTGCAAAGCCAAGTGAGTCCAGTAAAGAGGAGACCTGCGCGGAAAGCCAACGCGATCTCGGATGAGAGCGAAGACGAAGCGAGCGAGCAGGATGATGAGGAAGAAGAGGCTCGTGATGTCAGCGATGACAGCGACGCTCAGGCCTCGGGCTCAGACAGCGACAGTCCAAAGCGGAAGCGAGGAGCAAGGGTAAGTGCTCTTGTTGGTGTCGCCTGATGCAACCATATTGACTGCCAACTTCTAACGACGTCTGTGTGCTTTCATTTTTACAGAGCAAATCGACCCCAGCAAAGCGGAAAGCCCCAGCAGCAAATCGTGAGAAGGCAACGAAGAAGAAGTCCACACCGCTCACGAAGAAGCCTCGCCAGAATGCCAATACGGACTCCTCTGGCATCGCCGCACTGAAGGAAATGGCCCGTGCAGCGCGACTGCTCTCGTAAGTGGCTTATGATGTTTATTTGTGACGTGCTTAAACTTAAGTCTGACTTTTTGTTGTTGGCATACACGTACCCAGACCGCGTGTATATGGAGCCCTGAAGAAACTCGACTCTGAAGAAAAGCAGGAAGAACTCATCCGCGATCTGCTGCGCAACAACGGCATCAAGTTCAATGGAAGGTACCCTCAAAAGAGGGAGATCGACGACGTGCGCAAGAAGAAGGACCTTGAGAAGGACCTGGAGGGCATCGACACGAGCCTGATCATCGAGGACACCAGCAGCCGCCCGCGCCGCGCTCGATGTTCTGTCTCGTACGCTGACCAGCTGCGTAACCGTCCCGCTTCCGATGAAGAAGAAGAGGAAGAAGAGGAGGAAGAGGAGCAGGAAGCGGTGGAACAAGAGGATGGAGAAGGCAATGAGACCAAAGAGAAAAAGCCTGTGGTAAAGAGACGCAAGATGGTCGAGGAGAGGAACGACGATGAAGAAGAAGAGGAAGAAGACGACGACGATGCGTTTGAGGCCAACGACTCCGACTCGTCCGAAGCAGAGTTCTGATAATAGTACTTTCCAGTATATACCATCGTACAAACACGCAATCGCGTTGGCTTCACGTCCAGGACTGTTACGATGCATGTCATGTCCGAATTCTCGCTACGTTTCAGCAAGTTCAGCATGTTTCATAAAAAAACACTTTTTCTTTTAATCTCCAACAAGTCCAGACTCGCTCAAAAACGTACTTTCTTTATTAAAGTCGTACTTTAATGAGTAATTCCAGTACATTCTAACCGGTCCGGTTTGCCATGGACCGGTCCGTTCGCGCGCTCTTCTGTTGTTGTGTGTGGAGTTCCATAAACAGGACAGGCTCCCTTCCCCTTTGCTTTCAAAGCCGGCCAACCAGAGCGATTGGTGGTGGGGAGCGTTGAAAATAAAGGGCCGAGGCAAACGGCCGAGCGAGCGCGGCCCCGAGCGCGGCTTATCTCCAGTTTCTAGAACCCAAACGTGAAGCAAGAATCATGCCGTCCTACAGCCAGGAACCTGAAGATGCGCAGCGCGCGGCCAAGGCCCGTGGCTCCCACCTCCGCGTGCACTTCAAGCACTGCCGCGAAGTTTCGCACGCCATCAAGGGCATGCCTCTGAACAAGGCCAAGGTCTTCCTCCAGGACGTGCTCGAGTACAAGCAGGCCGTGCCGTTCACCAAGTTCACCGGTGGCTGCGGTCGCCACGCGCAGGGCAAGCTGCGCAACGCGCCGGGTGACAAGTGCAAGTGGCCACAGAAGGCCACCAAGATCATCCTCGACCTCGTCAAGAACGCCGAGGCGAACGCGGAGGTCAAGGGACTGGACACTGACAAGCTGTACATCTCGCACGCCCAGGCGAACGCCGCGATCAAGCAGCGCCGTCGCACCTACCGCGCCCACGGTCGCATTGGACCATACATGGCCAACCCGGCCCACATCGAGCTGATCCTCACCGAGAAGCGCGAGAACGTGGCCAAGAGCGACGACAAGAAGGAGGTCAAGGTCACTCGCAAGCGCCAGGCGCAGCTCCGCCTCAAGTCGGGCGGCGGCGTGCCAGCCAACTAAGTGTCCGGACAGCAGGAACAGGAGCAGCAGTGGGAGCAGTGCAGCCAGCCAGTCTTCATTCGATTGACCGACTGACCGCCCGCCCGCCAGCCCGCCGACTGTAGATGCGAGGGGAAATGGAGAGTTCGCGTAACTTTGTAATACAGCCTTGCAGTGAAATGGGTTCACCAGACGACGACGCGCATTTCGCCGAGAGTGTTTCCTGACGAGAGAGAAAAAACAAGCCAAGCGTGTGGTGGTGGTGTGTGCACATGTGTGTGTTGTCTATCTCTTTGTGTTTGTCTTATTCCAGCAGCAGGTGGCTCGCACGTACAAGACTCAAGCGACTGGCGGCAGCGGTGGTTATCAAGGCACAAAGATGGCGATCTCGCAATGATCTGCGTCCTGCGTCTCCGGTTCCGCCGCGCTTCTCGTCACCGGCTTCGCACAAGTGGTGGCTGCAACCGCAGCAACATCAACAGAACAGCGGCGACGGTGGCGCCGATCGAGCTCGGAGGTCAAGACAATGTCGCCCACGAGTGCACGGCTGCCAGTCGCGCGTACGACCGAGCGCAGCAGGTCGACCCAGAGCCGGAGCTTGTGCAGCGACGGGAAGTGGACGATCCAAACCTGGAGCATGCGCGGGTCCTGGATCGACATCCACCACTGACGACTGCCGTCCGCGCTGGTCTCCTCGATCGACGTCACGAGGCTGATGTCGTGTATTCGCATCACGCGCCGGTAGTTGGCATAGTGGATCACGTGGCGCACCTGGTCGAGCTCCAGGAGCTGCTTCTGCTTCTTCATTTGGGGGAAGAAAAAACCCACGGGCTCTTCAATGCAAATCCACTCGGCGCCACTTGTTGTTTGGTGCTCTTGTTGTTGCTGCTCTTCGTCTTGCTCCTGCTGGTTGTCTGCTGCTCCTCTGTCGTCACGCTTGTCCAGTGTGACTTGCTTGCCTGCAAGTGCCCATCGTTTGAACAGCGACTCCATAGTTGTTTGCCAAGGCGCTCGTCGTGCGTATTCGCTACAGATGCTTATGGCAAATGACATGCCTTTTGGCTGCTACGAGACCTCCACCCGTGATGCTTGTTACCAGCCATGCCGTGCAGCTCGAGTATCGGGTCTGCGTAGGATATACATAGCCCGACAGCTTGACTTGCCTTCATGCTCCATAACCATCAGCAGCAGCAATGTATCCTACACCTGATAAGACGAGCGGATCCGCTCACTTGGCCATATCCATCCGCCAGGCGTTCTTCAACAAAGCCACTTCGGCACCCAGCCGCGAATAAATAGCTCTCTCTTGCACTGCGACGATACCTTCCACCTACCCCAAAGTCCATTGCACAACACAAGAGAAGGATCAGATCCCGCAGGGATACGCGGCCTATGGCGATAAGACCCTGTTATGGCACGAACGTGGCACCATATACACCTGAAATAGGTCGTCCATTGGATTGACACACACGCTTGGTACAGTGTACCACCATGTATTTTAGATTGGTTTTGGCGCGAGCAAAAAATTATTGGCGCCAAAAAAAGAAAGCAGCCTGAGCTTCTTGCCACTTTCCCTTCGGCCACGATACTCGACGCACTCGCACGACGACGCGAGCGTCAAGACATGAAGCAGAAGCAGCAGAAGTCGCTGCTGAGCTTCTTCAGCCCGCCCGCGAACGGCGCGGTGAAAAAAGCGACGCCCACGACGGCCGGTAGCGCCGCCAGCAGCAACACGAAGGCAGCGAAGAGCTCCGTGACGAAATCACAGATGCCGAGCTCTAGTAACACCACCAGCTCGTCCAAGAAGCGTCCAGCGCCGTCGAAAGAAGATAATGACGGTGACGCAGCTGTGACGCGCAAGCGCATCGACTTCTCCCCAAAGCTGAAGAAGAAGGAGGACGACGCGGTTGCTGAGTCAGCTGACGCCACTACATCTTCGAATGACGCCAAGAGCCCGGCGGCGACGCGCAAGGCATACGAGGACTTCCTCGGCACGAGCTCGGAAGACGACGAGGATGAAAGCATGAGCGCCAAGAAGAAGACGAGTACTGTCAAGGAAAAGCGTGCGTCAAGTGCCCAAGCCAGTGTGAACAAGTGCAAAGACGAGGACTCGGCCAAGAAAACGCGCCAGCGATCGACCAAAATGATCGTCGAGGATGACGATAGCGACTCGGGGGATCAAGAGATGAGCGACGCTGCAACGAAGCAAAGCCGCCCGCGACGACGTATCGCGCGAAACGTCGTAAGCAGTGACGACGAGTGGGACCCCGCTGGCAAGACTGGCGACGGCGCGATCGACGACGAATCCGAGTTCAGTGGCGTAGAAAGCGAAGGTTCGGAAGACGACGACGAGTCTGAAGACGACGAAGAGGAGGATGATGAAGAAGAAAAATCGATGCCAAAACGACGAAAAGCTGCGGTGACCCCAGCCAAGAAGACGACGCCGGCAAAGAAGACTGGCCCGGCATCGTTCCTATCGCCACCTTCATCAGCAGCCAAGAAGAACGCTGTAACACCATCCTCGTCAGCGAAGAAAACACCTGCTGCTGATGCCGGCACACCCAGTCTTGGTGGCGAGACGTCCAACGGCGCCGCGTCAGGCGCAGGCTGCCACATCCACGACTCGCTCCCGTTCCTGCACGAAAAGCGCCGCGATATCAACGGCAACAAGCCAGACTCGCCAGACTTTGACTCACGCACGCTGCTGGTGCCGCCCGAGTTCCTCAAGAAAGAGACGCCCGCCATGGTGCAGTGGTGGAACGTCAAGGCGCGCAACATGGACACCGTGCTTTTTTTCAAAGTGGGCAAGTTCTACGAGCTCTTCCACATGGACGCAGACATTGGCTTCAAGGAGCTGAATCTGATCTACATGAAAGGCGACAAGGCACACTCTGGTTTCCCCGAAGTCGCGTACGCCAAGATGTCGTCACAGCTCGTGGAGAGAGGCTACCGCGTCGCTCGTGTGGAGCAAACCGAGACCCCCGACATGATGAAGGAGAGAAACGTGGGCTCTGCAGTCAAGTCCAAGGTCGTGCGTCGCGAGATCTGCTCGCTGCTCTCTGTCGGCACGCACACTAACAGCTTCCTGGACGCCCCGATCTCGTCCCAGGAGCAGGTTTCGCGAAAACTCGTTGCGTTAAAGGAGCAGCTCGACACTTCGCTGAAAACGATTCGCTTTGGAGTCTGCATGGTCGACTGTGCCACTGGCGCTTTCCACCTCGCAGAGTTTGACGACACGGAGCAGCGCGACCGCCTCAAGACTCTGTTTGCGCAGTTTCACGTTGTGGAGATTGTGAGCGAGCGCTCGGGACTCTCGGATGACACGAAGATGGTGCTCAAGTACGCCGTGCCGTCCGCGGTCCGAAGCGAGCTTCGTGTGGGCAAGGAATTCTGGGATGCGTCCAAGACAATCGACGAGCTTGAGCGCGCAGGGTACTTCAAGGAGCAAGGGTGGCCCGCAGAGGTGCTGAACTTTTTGGAACTGGACAAGACTGTCAAGGCGGATGGACAGCTTGCGATCAGCGCGCTCGGTGGCTGCACGTGGCACTTGCGACGAAGCATCATCGACCAGGAACTGCTGTCACTGTGCAACTTCAGTCGCTACAAACCTTCCGATGAAGAGGCGCGTGAGCTGCTCGCTGGTGCCGGTGGCGAGAACGCCGCTGCTGCTACTGCTATTGTCAACGCTAATGCCGAGCTCAAGCAGCACTACGTAGTCTTGGACTCGCAGACGCTCCAGAATCTCGAGATCCTGACCAACAACTACAACGGTAGCCGTGCAGGCTCGTTGATCAGCATCCTCGACAAGACTGTGACAAGCTTTGGGAAGCGTCTCTTCCAAGACTGGGTCGTCAAGCCTCTCTGCAAAGTCTCTGAAATCAACGAGCGACTGGATGCGGTCGAAGAGCTGGGACAACAGAGTGAGCTCATGGTCGAGGTGCGCAAGTATCTGAACAAGCTGCCCGATTTGGAGCGTCTGCTTTCGCGAATCCACGCGCTCGGGTCATCGCACCGCTCAAAGGAGCATCCAGACAGCAGAGCCATCATGTACGAGTCCAAAACGTACAACATCCGCAAGATTCAGGACTTCCTGTCCGTACTCGAGGGCTTTGACGTCGCGATGGAGCTCACACGAGGATACGGACCGCGCTTTGGACAGTTCACGTCACCGATCCTGCAGATGATCCTGAAATGTCGACAAACTGGTGATGAAGAAGTAGGCCATGCCGATGCGCACCGACTTGGCCACTTTCCAGACTTGCGCGAGAAGCTCGAGTTTTTCAAGCGCAGTTTTGACCAGTCGGTCGCGAAGAAGACCGGTGTGATCGTGCCGCCTGAAGGTTTTGACCCGGAATTTGACGACGCGTGCGCAGATATTGCGCGAGTGGAAGAAGAGTTGCAAGAGTACCTGCAGGAGCAGCGGACAAGCCTTAAGTGCAAGCAGATCGTGTACTGGGGCACCAAGAAAGAGGACCGCTTCCAGCTGGAGGTACCTGAGAGCGCGGTGAATGCGAAACAGCCAAAGGAGTACGAGCTCAAGTCGCGAAAGAAAGGCTACAAGCGATTCCACACGCCTGTGATCCGCGATTTGCTGGCGCAGCTTGCGTCTGCGGAAGCGCGCAAGGACGAAGCGCTGAAGGACCAGACGCGCAAAGTGTTTCACAAGTTTGACAAGGACTACAAGTACTGGATGAAAGCTGTGCAGTGCCTCGCGGTGCTTGACTGTCTGCTCAGCCTTGCGCTTGTGAGCAGCCAGAGCGACGGGTACTCGAAGCCCGAGATCGTCTCGGCAGCTGCTGGCAACAACGGCATCCCGTTTATCGACATTGAAGAAGGCGTCCACCCGTGCGTGGCCCAGACGTTTGACGGCGACTTCATCCCGAACGACGCGCAGCTCGGGGTTGCTGGCAAAGGGCAAATGGTGCTGCTCAGTGGACCAAACATGGGCGGTAAGTCGACGCTGCTGCGCCAAACCTGCGTGCTCGCGCTGATGGCGCAGATCGGATGCTTCGTACCAGCGCAGAAGTGCCGCATGAGTCCTGTGGACCGCATCTTCACGCGCATTGGTGCCTCGGACCGCATTCTCGCCGGCCAGAGTACGCTCTACGTGGAGCTCTCCGAGACCGCGACGATCCTCAATCACGCGACGAACCATTCGCTTGTGATTCTGGACGAGTTGGGCCGCGGGACGTCGACCTTCGACGGCACTGCGATCGCGTACTCGGTCGTAGAGCACTTGCTACAGATCATCAAGTGCCGATCGATGTTCGCGACGCACTACCACTCTCTAGTTGAAGAGTACGTCGAGAGCGACCAAGTGTCACTGGGCCACATGGGCTGCCTCGTGGATCCGGAGAATGACCGCAGAGTCACGTTCCTGTACAAACTGGAAGAGGGCATGTGTCCGAAGAGCTACGGTATCAACGTCGCGATGCTGGCGAAGTTGCCAGACGAAGTGATCGAGTCGGCCGCGCGCAAGTCGGAGCAGTTTGAGAAGTCGCTGCAGCAGAAGTCGGAGCATGAAGCCGAGGCTTCGAAGCTGGTGCTCAAGGTCCACCAGCTGCTCAAACAAAGTGACGTCGACATGGAGCAGCTCACAGCGCTTTGGAGAGAGCTCCAGCAGCGCACTGCATAGGCGAAATTCCCGCGAAGACCCAGGTAACAAATCCATCTGCCAGCTATGTGTTTGCGTGTGTCAGCTATCCTTTCTCCTCGAATCCTCTGTCCGTGACGGAATCCTTCGGTTTGACGAAATGCGGCCAAGAATCACGTGAAAGGCTCGAGTAACGAAACGACGCATGTGTTGAACTGTTGCGAGAGGTCGAGGTATGTCGTTGATAGCGCGTCTGTGAGAAAGAGACTGCGTGCGTGCGACTACTTCCTGTTAAGCCTCGATCAGTTCGTTGCGCACCTTCGTCCGTGTTCAATAAAGTGTTCAGATCTGCCGTCAATGACTGGTAAGCTGACTTCGCTTCCAAAGCGTCAGCGAGAAAGCAGTTCATCCCAGAGTTAAATCGCAGCGACACATTCAAAACTCTACCGGTAGGTGAGACTTTCACCTTCTGGTCCGGTTTACGCGCGCAAGAAGGCGTTGTGGCAACTGAAGGAGACGATGAAACACCCGTCGGAAAGAAGATTCTCCGAGTTCAAGGAGCGGCTAATTGGAGTGGACGCATATTCGAGGAGCGAAGGAGTCTTAGCAACCAACCTCTGAGGCCTGGAAGGCGTCTTCTCTCGAGAGCCACCCTCAGATTCCAGAGGTCGCACGATTTGCTTATAGAATAACAAGCGACCCTACAACTTCGACAAGCACATGACGAGCAGGCGAAACCGACTCGCACCGCCGTGGCCACTTGCTCGGCTTGCGCGAGCGGAAGCTCGAGACTCGAAATGCAGCTTTATTCAAGAGTGAGGACAGCCATCACGATACAATGTGGAATGTTCATGTGTTAGTGCTCGCTTGTATGGTGGAATGCATTTGTTTCTGACTCGGTGTGATGATGGAAGATATGTATCGGTGCTGATGTAGATGGAGAACATGTGTGAACAGGATTGAAGTGACAGCGATTGCGACGGATGCGTGGATGGGTGCTCAGGTTTCGACTTCCTGCACGCTCAAGGTCGAGTGGAGCCTGTTCACAATGCGCGTCACTCCAAGCACAACCATCGCGACGACTACGACCACGCCAATAGCGACAGCACCAGCCACTGCATACTCGAACGGAGTCAAAGTAGACGCCCTAAAGGATTCGGAGCTCTCGTCGGTGGTTGCCATCTTGACCGAGACTTGCATTGGGGATGAAGGCTCGGCGGCACTGCCGATGGAACTACAATCGGTGTAGCCCTCGTACAGAGGATCGACTGCTTGGAACTTGCAGATGCGGTAGTGATCCGACACGCAGCTGCTGTCATCACTCGTGCAGGTGTCATCGAAGACAAAAGTGAGACCTTGAGCAATGAACGCTTCAGGCGCAGCTTCACAGCTAGAGGGCTCTTCACTTGAGGGCTCGACTGACTCCGAGGCTTCGTCATCGTCATCGTCTATGGCTGTTGGAATTTCCGGTGCGAACTGCGTGGCATCGCTGCCGATGGAATTGCAATCCACGTAGCCTTCATACATGAGATCCACGGCGCGGAATTTGCAGATGCGGCAGTGATCTGAGACGCAGTCCTCACCGTCACTCGTGCAGCTCTCGTCGTAAGCAAAGGTGAGCCCTTCGGCTGTGAACGCTTCAGGCGCAACTTCGCAACTGGGCGATTCAGCGCTCGGCGGCTTAACAATGTCTAAGCTGTCATCTTCGTCAATCGCTGCTGGGAATTGCATTGCGGGTGATCCACTGAGCATGTCGACTTCACCAACGTCCGCTCCGGATGCTGTCGGGGGGTCCAACGTCTACATCAGAAGATATCGGAGCGCTAGCGCCAAGTACTGGAGGTACCGCAGGAGGTGGGGTAAAATCTGCTTGTCCCAAAGTATTGTCTGGACACGCATAGTAGTTCCGCGACTTGTTCGTGTCTCGGACCTTTCAGTAGCGGCAATAACGGTTCACGCAGCTGGCGCCTCCAGTAGTGCGGCAGGTATAATCCCCATAAGCCGAGATTCCGAGACTGAGGTCTCTTACAGGGACAGCCTCTGCACACACTCTAGGCGGTATCGTCGCTGGCTGGTTGATACCCGCCAACACCAGGTCACATGGGAGGTACTGGGAGTTGCTCCAAATTAACTTGAAGAAGCGACAGACTGTTTTCTGGACACAGCCAAGTCCACCGTTTGTAGTACACCTCATGTCGGTAACGCGCATGATACCGGTGTCGACGTCGCCAGGCGCGTCGGGCATCTGACATGCGTCGGTGATGTCTAGCGGAGCGAAGGTTGGAAGTGGTGCAGGAGCTGGAGTCAGCGCTAGAGTCGGAGCTGGCGTTAGAGCTGGGGCTGGAGTCGGAGCGGGAACAGGCACTGGAGATGGAGACGGAGCAGACGTCGCCGTCGGACAATCGTAGTAGCTCTGTGACTTGCTCGTGACGCGAGTCTTGCAGTAGCGGCAGCTGCCTTGGAAGCAGCCAATGGGTGGAGAACAATCTTCGCTTCCGAAGCGTCGGCTTAGAGTCCCAGTCGTTTTAGCCCTGAATAGTCGCCCGCCGCACCTCGGAAAACAAACCGCCGCCGGATGAAGATTCCAGATGTTGGCCGAATGCAAGTGCGCAGAATAAGGTGGTGTGGGTGGCATTTGAAAGGACGAACTGAAACACTCGCATGTGCTCCACCCTGACGTCTTCTCTCACGAGTCACTATCCCATTCGCCGGAGGTCGCACCGCTTAAAAGAAAGCACCGCCGCATAAAATCGAGAGGATTTTAATCCAACACTTTTGGTCTACTATGAAAGTTGACTAGTCGAAGAGCTCGTGTCAGTCAAAACCTCAATAATTTTCACACATGAGGGTTTGAAGCGCGCTTATGCGCAAGTGCAGTTCGCCGACCCTTTGAGTGTCGAGCGCCGCTTTGATCAGTCGAGAGCGAAGTGCCTTGTCCAAAGTGGCGCCTTGCGCTCCTCAGCGGATGAGAACGACTGCCGCCTCGAAGGTCGAAACTCCACTCATTGCAACTAACCACCCACGTCGAATGCAGCGCAGCCACTTGTTTCCGTTATGCCATTGGGCTTGTCCGTCGCGTTTATCCCGTACTAATTTGTTGAGATAGTCAATGGGCCTCGAGTGTTTGCGTCTAGCCACGACCGCCTCGTTCTTGCCTTAGTTTCTAGACCTCCTGGTGATCCTCTACAGCTCTGTGGACCTTAGATTGCTTCATTTGCCCTCAAAAATGGAACTCTCCACTGCTCCCCACACCCTCGGCTCCCGCTAGATTTCTCATTCCCCTCCTTCCACTGGTTTAAAGCTCATGGTCCACAACGCATTTTTAGGCATTCTTCAATGTTCGCTGCAAACCGACTTCCGCATCGACACAAGGGCACTCAACTGCTTGAGATCGACCATGAACAAGGAGAGCAAGAATTAATGCATGTGCCCAATTGAAGGACACCACAAGAGCCAAGCACACAGGTTTGATTGGTTGATGTACATGCAAATATAAAGGAATGGTATGCAGTTCGAGGGACTGGAGAAATGACTAATGCTGATGCAGATGAAGAGAGACAGGTGTGCATGGAGTTGGTTGGACGACAAGCTCGGGACGACGGATGCATACTTACGCTTCGGAAGCTTGCTCGGCTGGAGTCGAGTGCAGCCTGTCGACAGCGCGTTTCACTCCCACAACAACCATCGCGACGATCGCAACCACGCCGATGGCAGCAGCGCCACCAACAGCGTACTCGAACGGAGTCACCTTTGCTGTCGCGAACTGCTTCGAACTCTTTTCAGTGGCAGCCATCTTGACCGCGACGACCTTCGATAGATTAGCCGTAGAAGTATCTAGCGAAGAAATCACAACCGGTGCAGTCGAAGGCGTCTCCGTCTCTGTCGCAGGTGCTGCAGTCTCCGTCGTTGGTGCTTCAGTCTCAGACGCAGGCGCTGCAGTCTCCGTCGTTGGTGCTGCAGTCTCCGTCGTTGGTGCTGCAGTGGCAGGCACTTCGGTCGAAGGCTCGTCAGACAAAGGCGTCGTTGCCTCAGACACTGGCACGTCAGTCGAAGGCGTCACAGTCGAAGGCGTCTCAGTTGGAGGTGCGTCAGTCATAGAAGCCACAGCTGGTGCCGGCGATTCAGTTGCAGGCGCATCAGTCAACGGTACAGTAGTGGACAGCACGTCAGGTGAAGAAGCCGCACCTGGTGATGAGGCATTTGGCGACGCCCCAACTGGCTTAGATGCATCAGTTGTTCCAGGTGCGTAAACGACGTTGAATTGGGTGTCGGTCGACTTTACAGTTGCTGGGCAATCGAGCAAGTGCTTTGAGAGGGCAGTGACTCGCATCTTGCAATGGCGGCATGCTTGGCTGGGGACACAACCGATGCCTCCAACAGTCGTGCACGTTTCATCATAGTACGCTGAGATACCAGCGGCAATATCGCTTGGTGCAATAGCACAAAATCCAGTCGGCAGCGTGGGTGTCACTGACGTGGGCGTCCATGGTGCTGGGGTGATGTTCTGTTCGGTACCAATCGAAGAGCAGTCGAGAAGGTGCTTCGACTTCTCGGTCACTTGGAATTTACATAGTCGGCATCCACTTGTGCCGACGCAGCCAAGACCTCCTTCAGCACCTCCACTAAGGACCAAGCAGGTAGCATCCGCGTATGATGAGATACCGACAGCCAGGT
>JAADXK010000957.1:0-13251 GCA_023337805.1 Globisporangium barbulae | reverse complement strand
GAGTAGATGCTGATAATCATTATAATATTCCGTATTTTTTGTGGTTTCGTAAAATTCAAACCTGTGCCATTTCGCGAGCTCCTCCCAAAACATATGATTTTCGAACTACCATTACCGGATATGACAAGTCTTATACGGTATCTATACTTCGAGTACACACTACCTGGTTGCTGCGTTCTTCTGCAAATGTGTTTATGAATGTGGCAAAATAGACGATCGACCTAACGTATGTTATGAGTGCAGCTGTATACTCAAGCACCGACCTCTTGAAAAGCGTTGATCTAGGTTACGCAGTAGCTTGTGTGAGTCTCGCGGTAGTGGCTCATCCAGGAAGCAAGAAAATATACCTTCCGGGCCCTATGTGCTGGGGTCGAATAGAAATACATACACAAAGCGACTCTTCTTCCCCCGTATGAGATCCATCCTAGGTGTCTTCAGCAAGTGCGTTAGTATCGGTGTGTTCTGTTCATGCTCGTTTACGTTCCACCCAATCTGAAAGAACTACGCCAAGATAACAACTGTGAGAGACTGACCAAAGGGTTAAAGTCAGCATAGCATACTGGATCTGGTATTTTATATCCGCATTGTGTACCGTTCTAGCTGCGACTCGACACAGGCAGACGCTACCCCTTCGTCTAACCTGTTTGATTGCTGCTGATACGTCCCCTCCGCTATATCACATCGCACCCTGAAAGCCGGGGACTGAGCCCATTGCGACTATTGCGGCTCACGCGATAAGGCTGTCAAGTAGCGACAAAAACTTGTGCTATCTGAGGGTCTCGGGACATTTGTCTCGGAAAGTCACCCCTGGGACCAAGTGCACTTGGGCTCGGAGCCATTGCCAATCCATCAGGGTTATAACGGGTCAAAACTAGCAACACGTGCGTGTGCCAATTGTTATGGGTTTTACTGAGTGTTTTACTCGATTGCTCTTTCTTTGTGAACAATATCAAGTTGTCTTTGTAGCTAACTAACAAAAAACCTGCACAGGTCTCCAAAACTTCTCTCACAAAATCAACATTCAACAAAAAAGCCAAAAGAAAGAAAGGAGCATGACTGCCCAGCGCCACGACCAGCAGGACGCGTCGTGCGGCGGCGACGTCCGTGCACGCGTGAGTGCGTTCGTCCGCCCTTTGCGTACGACCCGTTACATGGATCCGCAGCTGCGCGCTTCCGAACTCTTTGACGTGATCCTCACCGCCGGCACTGCGTCTCCCGCGACACCGTTCCTCTACGTCGAGCGCTCGCCACGCGACTTTGCGCAGCTTCAGCGCGAGCTCGAGCGCGAGTTGGAAGACAGTGGCAGCAACATTCACGGACTGACGACTCCACTGGTGATCACCCCCGTGATTGAGGCGTATCTCGCGTCGCAAGGTGACGATGAGTCCACGGAGGTGGCGGTTGCATCGGAGCAGTTCTGTCGAAACACTGCAGTCGAATTTGAAGAGCGCTTTGCGTGGCAGCTCGACCACTTCCTCACTGCACTGGCCAATCACGCGGATGCGAGAGTGCGCAATTCGCGGGCGCTCAAGAAGTTTATTCGCGGTGGCAGCGAACCGTTGTCGCTAGAGGAACGTGTCGCGATTGACAAGTGGTTCGTGGGGAGTGGCGACCAGAGCGCTGCTGCTGTTGTAAATGAGCGTATCCCGTCGGGCTGTTCGGTGGAACATAGCGCGCGAGTCCAAGTGGGTGATGGCGGGGGGTCGCCGCAGCAACATGCCCAATCGCTGATGCTTTGGCGGTTTGCGTTGCAAGGCAAGAACGTTTTATTCTCGGCGCGCTTTACTGAACAAGATCAAGCTAAAGATGGTAAGGACGACGATACTGCTGATGGGTACGATCCGTATGCCGCCTCGGATCCCTACAACGTGTCGGCTGACGATGCTGGAGATGCAAATGGAGGCGAAGACGACGAGGCGATCATGGCGCACTATCCCACCTACTACTCGTTCCCAGCATCAGACGAGGGTGACAACACGAGTCTGCAGTACGAGTACGGGTACTTCCTTGCAACGGCGTCTGGCGACCTCGTGCTCGAGTGGAAAAACGCAGACTCGAGGAGCATTCTCTCCAAGCCTTTGACGTTCCAAGTGCGCGTGCTGCCTTTGATCGAAGCGACCAATGAGCTTGACTCTGCTAGTAGCGAGGTTGTTAAGAAACTTGTTCGTAAGCTAAGCGGGGTAGAAGGACGTGACAATCTTGCAGGTGATGAAGAAGACGCTTTCTGGCTCCAGCAGCTCATCATGACGTCGACGGTCACGAGTCTCGAGCAGTTTTTTGGCCAAAGCGACAACGACTACGACGATGCGGCCTTCGCTGATCTGACCCTTGACACTCCTCATGACAGCGTCGGTGGCGGTGGAAATGACGACGAGCGTAGGCGACAGACAGAAATGCTGAAGCGAGTGCAGGAAGAGAAGCATTTCCACGAACAGCGAGCCCGAGAGTTTGAAGAGCGAACGGTACGTGCCATAGACTGACAGGTGTGCTCGATGGCTGCTCTTCCTAACACACCTGCCTGATATCAACCTTGCTGTTTCGTCCTACCAGACACAGCTGGAAGACGCACTTCGTGCGACAAAAAGTGAGTTGAAGAAAGCGCAGGATTCGATCACGATCTCCGAAGAGATCTACAAGGCAAGTCTTGAGGCCATCACGCAGCTCGAAGTAGCAGCGTCCCAGCAAAAGCCGTCAGCTAGCCGAAACGCGCTGGCATCATTGGAGATTCCATCATTGTTGTCATCACAGGCGGCATCGACGTCATCACCTCGAGATGTTGAGGAAAACGCTGTGAAGGCGAAAGACGGAGCTGTTGTGAGTGACAAAGAGCACCAGCGTGTCGTGAACCTGTGCACGACTTTCCAGGAACAGTGTCTATGGCGTTCGATCGAATTGGGAGAGAGCGAGAAGCGGAACATGGTGCTCGAGGCTAAGCTGCAGGACTCGAAGCAAGAGAAAGCTGAGTTGCAAGCACAAACCACTTCGCTTGAAGAAATGGTCGCTGCTCTTCAGGCGGAAGTGAAGAAACTGAAGACCCACAAGAGCATATTGGTGCAGGAAGTGAAGAAGCTGCAGCCGTACTCGCAGATCAACCTCACGGCGCTTGTCCAGGAAGCCCAAGAGGCGCGCATGATGCAGCGCAGCCTACAGGCACAGCTCGACTCGCGTGATGCTGTTGAAAGTGCGAACTCGACGACATCGGCAGCTGAAGAAGACGGTGCTGGTGGCGGGTTCGTGGTCGTCGAGTCGGACGAGCACAGCAGCTTCTTCCACGAAACAGCTCCTCGACAGTGAAGACGTGGGGAGATGGGTGAATGAGTCTCGTTTGTATGAAGTGTATGCTAACTCTTTGATATATGTGTTGCATACCGCTGTACATCGCGCCACCTTCGTAATGTACGGTAAGTTGCTGACCTTGCTACTCTGTTGAAGCAATTGAAGCCACAGTCTCATTCGAGAGCCATACCAAGGATCTTGTATCTCCCGCCAATACTCAATGAGTCGGCTGGCTTGGCGCAGAATCACCTTCTCCTCGAGGTTTTGGTGGTGTGTTCAAAGACTTAATTCCTCATTGCGTCGTTGCATGACAAACTGCTGGTCTTGTAATTGAGCAGTTGTCAGTCGACAAGAGGGGAATACCTCAGCTGCCTCACGCAGCCTCTGGGTTATCATGAACTCTCAGTCACTTGCTCTGAGCCTAAAGGCGTCACGTTCGGTCGCGCGTCTTCGCTCCTTTCGAGCAAGAATCACACATTGCTGCATAGTCACGTACTGTTGCAATACGTCCTGGAGGTGCTGCTCCTGCTGCACACGCCGGCCTTCAAACGATAGCAGATGCAGCAGAAATTGTCCTTGTTGATGCTGCTGGAGTTGGTGCGTGAGCTGATGGAGCTGGAGCTCGTGGTGATGCTGCTGCTGTGATTGGAGGCCAAAGCCCGAAACATTCTACGGCTTTGAAGCTGCCGTGATACAGCTGGACGAGAAAAGCCAACACGATTAGCTGCCTCCGCAATGGAGAGACGCTGGCGCACAACCATCGCCTTAGCCGCATCAATCTGGTCCTCCGTTAGTCTGTGCGTGTTCACCCTCCATGCTTGCTTTGAAATGCGAATGTGAGGTGAAGATGCAAGAGCGACGCTTCAAGCGTGTGCAAAAAACACACCAGGAGCCCCCAACTCCGTCCATTCGCTTGCTTCTCGTCTCTCTCTCCCACTGCTTGCAAGCCATCCGTTCCAAGAACTCACTCTTCATTCTCCTCACTCACTCAAGCCCCATCTCAACCATGCTCCGCGTCGTGATGTCTCCGTACGCGGTGCTGCGGGCGCTGCAGACCGCCGCTGGGGCTTTAGTGACAGGCTTCGACTCAGTCTTCTCGTCCTCGTTCTTCTTTGACTTCTTGCTGCTGGCGCCATACAGGCTCTTCTTGCGGTGCAGCTGCCGGTCGAGCAGGTACACGACAAGGAAGCACGCGGCGAAGATGATCCAGAGCGACGCGAAGAAGAGGTTGAGGCCGCACATCCCTGCGATGCAGAGCTTGCCGTTACCACCGCCATGCTTTGCAGTTGCAACCATAGGCGTCTTCACTGGCGCCTGGAGCTTGATTTCATCAGGGATGATGAAGTCCTTGGCCGTGTTGTCCGATGGCAAAGAGCCAAAGACCCGCATGACTGCGGCCGAGATCCTGCGGACGACCGATTCATAGTCTGAAGTGACGGGCACCCCTGGGACTTCTGGAACCATCTCGTCGGGCTCGTCATCCACTGACGGCGCATTGGGCTCGTCGCCTTGGACGCCGTAGTGGTACCTCTTGGCGTAGTAGCGTTCGCACATGGGAATGTGCTCAGCTGTTGCTGGTTGCGAACGCTGGATGCGGGCGTCGTGGCGGAACGCACGTGCCTCGACCTGCTGGACGCTGATGACTGCGAGCGCAAGGCACGCTGCCACGACCGCGAACGTCACGGACTTGCTCACGCACTTTATCGTTGGGCTGGAGTCGCTTTGTAGATAGCTTGCAATGGTGAGGTTTGCTTGCAAGTTGCAGACAAATTCGATATTGAGATGAGCCTTTGGCTCCATCATTACCAAGAAGGTCAGGAAGCAACAGCATATCCATGAGAGCCTAATTGAGGAGATGATTTCGGAATTTCGCGACTCTTGCAAGAGCTCCAGCTACCCTCCACGCCACACCTGGCTGAAGGCACTTAACCACTCAATTCAAGACTCGAGTGCGGCCTCCGTGATTGACGAACGCAAGGAGGAGAGTTGATAATGTGAGAGAATCAGAGAACAAAAAAGTATCTGATGGCCCTTGGAAAGGTCGCAGATCCGTTTCAAGATCTCCTCGTGTTCCAGCAATAGAAGAAAGAAAAGAGAAGAAAACGCCAGCGAGATAGCCGAAACGAGATAGCCGAAGAGAGTGCCATGAACTCATTGTCATACGAGCATCCACCGGCTCAGGAGCAGAGCAGCACCAGCGAAAAAGTGATCGTCGTCGTCCAGAAATACGAGCAGAGCTACTCGACATTCTCCGGACGTGATGCCGAGTGCCGTGCACGGCGAAGAGCTTCGCTCGCCCTCTGTGGGTGCCGGGTACGTCGAGACCCGTACACCTCGCGGTGGTGGCAGTGGTGGTGATCAAGTCGAAGACTTTCAAGACGTTGACGGCAATGTACACGTGGAGCCGCATCACACTCCTGTGAGCGTCCACTCGGCCCCTACTTCAAGCCCAAGCATTGCTACTGATGGCACGGCTGCAGATGCTGTTGTTACTGGCGACGAAGTGCTAAGCAACCTCAAAGCTCCAAGGAAGAACAGCGCCGCTGCAACGAAAGCGTCCAAGGCAAACCACGAAGAGCTCGAGCGAGCCGAGCGCGCGAAGCAAGAGCAGCTGCAGGCGCTCGCGAACTTCAAGTTCCGTGACCTGTACCGCTACGCGTCGCACTGGGATATGTTTTTGCTCGCCATCGGGCTCGTCATGACGGCCATCAACGGCGCGCTCTTCCCCTGCATGGCGTTGATCTTCGGCGAAGCGATCTCGAGTTTCCAGCCCTATGACGAGCCCGCTGTGAACAACGCGGCACTGCTGTACCTGGGCGTCGCGATCATCCTGTTCATCACGGACTACCTGTCGTACGTGATGTTCTTCACGACCGCCGAGCGCCAGATGAAGGCTCTGCGCGAGCAGGGCTTCCAGCACATGCTTTATCTGGACATCACGTGGTACGACAGCCACGACGCGCTGCAGCTCTCGAGCCGGCTCACGGGTGACACGGTCAAGATCAAGGACGGCATGGGCCAGAAGCTCGGTGATTCGCTGCGCTATACGGCGCAGTTCGTCACGGGATACGTGATCGGCTTTGTTAAGGGCTGGGACATCTCACTCGTTATGGCGTGCGTGATGCCCTGCATCGCGTTCTCACTGGCGTGGCTGCTCAAGACGCTGCGCTCGCGGTCCGAGTGGGCGCAGAAAGTGTATGCGGAGGCGGGTGCCGTGGCAGAAGAGACCCTGGGCTCCATGCGCACGGTCGTGTCCAACAATGGCGAGCAGCGCGCGATTGACAAGTACAACGCCAAGGCTCTCAAGGCCGAAGAGGAGAACATCAAGCTCGCAAAGCTCATGGCGGTCGTCATTGGTGTCTTCTTCTGCAGCATGTGGCTCATGTACGCCGCGGGGCTCTGGTACGGCGGCAAGCGCGTTTCGGAGGACAAGGCCACGCCTGGAAGTGTCTTCAGCGCGTTCTTCGGTATCTTGATCGGCTCCATGGCGATGGCGCAGATCTCACCGAACATTACAGCCGTGGCGCAGGCAAAGGGCGCAGCCGCGGGGCTCTACCACATCCTCAGCACGGTCTCAAAGATCGATGCGTCAAAGGACAGCGGCGTAGTCCCAGAGAGCTGTGTGGGTGCGATCGAAGCCATCGACGTGTGCTTCGCGTACCCGAGCCGCCCCGAGGCGCAAATCCTGAACAACTACAACGTGAAGATCAAGAGCGGACAGACGGTCGCGTTCGTTGGCGCGAGTGGCGGAGGTAAGAGCACGCTGATCGCGCTTCTCGAGCGCTTTTACGACCCACTGGCAGGCAAAATCCTGCTCGACGGCCGCGACATCAGCACGCTGAACGTCAAGTGGCTGCGCTCGCAGATCGGCATGGTCTCCCAGGAGCCTGTGTTGTTCGCGACGACGATTTTTCAGAACATCGCGTTTGGAGCGAGTCGAGGCGCAGATGCGGCTGAGCTGGTAACGCGAGAGCAGGTTCTGGCGGCGGCAAAGCTCGCGAACGCGCACGAGTTCATCATGGCACTCCCGAAGAACTACGATACGCTCGTTGGTGAGAAGGGCATCTCGCTCTCTGGTGGCCAGAAGCAGCGGATCGCGATCGCACGAGCGATTGTGCGCGAGCCAAAGATCCTTGTTCTCGATGAAGCCACGAGCGCACTGGACGCTGAGAGCGAGCGCGTGGTACAAGCGGCGCTGAACGACCTCATGGACAAGACCAAAATGACGACACTGGTGATCGCTCATCGCTTGACGACGATCCGCCGTGCGGACAAGATCGTCGTGCTTGCGGGCGGCCGCGTCGTGGAAGAAGGGCCGCACGAAGAGCTCATGAAGATCAACAAGGGCGTGTACCGTAATTTGTACACGATTCAGGAGAGTCCATCTGACGACGTTGAAGATGAACATGTTGACGAGCGTCCATCGCAGATGGACATTGCTGCCGAGCGCAAGCAAAGCCAGGCATCTTCAGAGGGAGGACTGGAGGATGCTACTGCTGTCTTGGCTACTGACGGCCAGAAAAAGAAGAAAGCTAAGCCATACAGCAACTTCTCGGTGCTGAAAGCACTGGCACTTTGCCGACCGGAGCGCAAGTTCTTCCTCGTTGGTTGCTTGGGTGCGGCGATTGTCGGCTGCAGCATGCCCGGGTCAGCCATCCTCATCAGCGGCATGGTGAGCTCCATGACGGAGAAGTACATGCTTTTCCATGCGACCAAGGATCGCGTGTACATGGACAAGCTCTATAGCGAGGTGCAGCTCTACGGCGCGCTGTACATCGGCGGCGCGGGCGTGCTGCTCGTGGCGACCGCGATCCAGCAGTTCTGCTTCAAGTACATGGCCGAGAAGCTCACGTCGCGGTTGCGCGACATGAACTTCTCGGCGCTCTGTCGCCAGAACATCGGCTTCTTCGACGAGACGCGCAACGCTACGGGCGCGCTCACGGCGGACCTGGCGACGAACGCGACCAAGGTAGCACTTCTCTCGGGTGACGCGCAGGGCCGCGTAGTGCAGGCGATCTTCACGTTCGTGGCGGCGCTCGTAATCTCGTTCCTGCTGGGCAGCTGGCTGCTCACGCTCGTGATGCTCGCGGTCTTCCCACTGCTCATCTTCGGCCAGGTGGTGCGCGTGCAGCAGATGAAGGGCGGTTCGGGCACGGACTATCTCGCGGACTCGGGCGCGCACGCGTCGCAGGCGCTCAGCAACATCCGCACGGTCGTGTCGCTGGGGCTTGAGGGCCAGACGACCACCAAGTACGGCGAGCTGCTGCAGGCACCCATGAAGCACGGGCTGCGCGAAGCCAACGTGAACGGACTCGCGCTCGGCTTCAGCTCGTTCATCGTGTTCGCGGTCTACGCGCTCGTGTTCTGGTACGGCGGGCAGCTCGTGGGCCGCAACGAGATTAGCTTCCAGCAGCTCATCCGTACGCTCATGGCGATCATGATGTCGGCGCAGGGTATTGGCTCAGCGGCCTCCTGGCTCGCGGATGCCGACAATGCCAAGCGCGCAGGCTCGACCATCTTCACACTGGTTGAGACGCCAGTGCCGATCGACTCGTTTGCGGACGATGGCCTTAAGCTCGAGCAGGTGCAGGGCAAGCTCGAGTTCAAGAACATCCTGTTCAAGTACCCGACGCGCCAGGAGGTGACGGTGCTGCGGCGCTACAATTTGACGATCGAACCGGGCGAGACGGTGGCGTTCTGCGGTCCGAGCGGCGGCGGCAAGAGCACCATCATCTCGCTCATCGAGCGCTTCTACGATCCGCTCAAGGGCCAAGTGTTGCTCGACGGCCACGACATCAAGGAGCTCAACCTGCACTGGCTGCGTAGCCAGATCGGGCTCGTAGGCCAGGAGCCGACACTCTTCATCGGCACGATCGCCGAAAACATCGCGTACGGGCTGAGCGAGATGCCGAGTCAAGACGCGATCGTGACGGCCGCCAAGATGGCCAACGCTGACCAGTTCATCACCAACTTCCCCGAGGGCTACGACACGCAGGTGGGCATGAAAGGCGAGAAGCTCTCGGGCGGCCAGAAGCAGCGCATCGCGATCGCGAGAGCGATCCTCAAAAACCCGGCCATCCTGCTGCTGGACGAGGCCACGAGCGCGCTGGACTCGGAGAGCGAGAAGGTCGTGCAGATGGCGCTGGACAAGATCGTGGCACTGCAGCGGCGCACGACCATCATCATCGCGCACCGGCTGTCGACGATCCGCAAGGCCGACAAGATCTGCGTCGTGAGCGGTGGCAAGGTGGCTGAGCAGGGCTCGCACAGCGACCTGCTCGCGCTGAACGGGCTCTACGCGCGGCTGGTCGCACGCAGTCGCGAGTGAGGAGCAGACAGACTACATCCATTCATGACAAGCTACCTCGGCGACAACGAAGAATAGCCGGCGCGATATTCAGTACTGAATCAAAAGCGTGCTTTTGATTGATGCCTGGACAGCGCTGACCCTGATGCCTGGATCATCAGGATAATACTAAGAAACCTCCTCTATTCACTCTCATCCATCAGCAATGCCCGCCAGAATCTCCTCACGAATCACTCTTCAACTGGTTCGCCTTGAAGCTTGTTCTCGTTTATCAACATGCTGCTGAGTTCAAGTCGCTTGCCTCTGCTGCGTCTGGTTCTTGCGCTTACTCCACTGTGCGCATTGCTGTGGATCCTTGAGGTCGATTTCCTGGATTGGCAAGGTGCGAGTAGCAGACCTACACCGTGGCGTAACACATACACAGAGACTGCTGAAGAATCCTCCATGCCAACAAATGCCTCTGAGCAGGGTGTGTTGCTCAGTATTCCATCCTTCCGTCACCATCCACTCCACAGCACTGCTCCAGACTCTGCAAACTCGACTCAACCTCCTCTGATCAATGCCAAGCGATGCCAAACGATCGACCTGAACCACGTCGAGAAAGAGTTTTATCGTCCAATGAGCTGTCTGTCACGCCGCAAGATCCAGCGGATCCTTCTCGAGCTCGTGTGGACGCTTGCAGAAGTGTTGGAAGGCAACGGCATTCCCTACTGGCTCGACAGCGGCACGCTACTGGGCTCATATCGCGAGAAGACCGTGATTCCATACGACAAGGACGCGGACATTGGGATCAGCGAGACCTCGTACATCCAGCTGCGTGACAACAAACACGACATCCCAAGCGGGTACGAACTCCAGGTGTTCCAGGGTAAGTTCCACCGCCAGGGCACCCGTGACGCTGCGATCCCGAGCCGGTTCATCCACAAAGACTCGGGTCTATACGTCGACATCTTTGTGTTCCTGGACTCGACGAGTACCCCGAACTCGTTTGGGCCAGTACCGTCGATCTGTTTCTCAGGCTGCTATCGATGTCCGAGGTTTTCGACAGGAGACACGGAGTTCAAGATCCCAAGAGAGTGGGTGTACCCACTGCAGAGGTGCAGCTTTGGAGGTCGCGAGGTGCTCTGTCCAGCCAAGCCAGAGTTGTACTTGGACTATCTCTACGGACCAGCGTTCATGACCCCCGACTCGCCAAACGAAGAGTGAGAAGACCGCCAAACGATTTAAGGAGAATCAGCAACGAACAACTAGAGCAAACATATCAATCGCCATTTTGATGCAAATGAAGGGGTCAGGCTCAGAGATCAGTTTATGGTACTACAAATTCCTTTATCCTGCTAAATTTGCCGTGCGCCAAGGTCGGCCACCATCGTACATCAACTACCAAACTCTGTTGCACAGGAAGACAAGAGCGGTGTATGCAATGCTTTTCAGCTGCTTGCATCAGTACATGGACCAACCATGGAGGTGTTATGCTGTTGAACAATGAAGCTAGTTACATATTGCTAGCCTAACCATTTGGAGAAGCGCGTCACCGTCGATGGGTTGACAATGTTGTCAAGAATCGCGACAATCTCCGCGTGCTTGCCCACTTTGGCTAGCTTGAGGGCACACTCGTCTGCTGTTGCATCTGCATTCAGCAACGACCTCACAACCGCAATCTCTCCAGTCAGAGATGCCATGTGAAGTGCTGTCCTATCGTCGCTCGCCTTGGTGTGGACGTTGACTCCATTCTGTAGCAGCACGCGTATGGATTCCAGCTCGCAAGTTTGCACTGCAAGATGCAGAGGCGTTAGCCAGTTCTTGTCTCGAATATCGGAGCGAGTACGATGTTGCAGCAGTATTTGAATGGCTTCAATGTGTGCGCTTGAAACGGCAAGGTGCAGTGGTGTCCATCCATGCCTCTCCTTTGCCTGAAGGTTGGATTTGTTCGCGAGCAGGACTCGCACGCACTCGAGTTACGATTAGGGGCATCCAACTACTGTTCACATCTCGTGCGTTGATGCTAGCTTTGTACTTGAGAAGCTGCTGGATGACTTCAGTATGCCTTTGAATGCCCCACCGTGTAGTGCTGCCCTCTTGTTCTCCTTCGTCTTTGCGTCGACTTTTGCTTTCTTCTCGAGCAAATCTTCCACGCAAGCAAGGTGGTTTCCTTGTGCCGCAATAGACAGTGGCATACGGCTAGCAGAAGCGCGTGCGTTAATGCCAACTTTGCGTTTCAGTATGCTCTCGGTGACTCCCGCGCGCCCATTGATCACTGCGTCATGAAGCGCGATCCGTCTTTGTTTGCCCGCCTTGGCGCGGACGTCTGCGTTGCTCTCGACCAGCGTCCGCACAGCCTCTACTCATCCATCTCGCATCTCCAGAAGAAGAGGCGTCTGCTTGATGTCATTTCTTTCGTCAGCACGTGCACCATGACGCAGCAGCTCCTCAATAACGATGGAGTAGTCGTTTGCTGCTGCGCCGTTCTAGAGCACGATGCTCACAGGCTCAAGCTCTTTGAACGCTGTCGCATAGTATAATGGCATTACTCGAAGACCGTCTCGTAACCCTATAATGCATGTCATAGGTGGACCCAATGTACACACGGTACTACTGAAACCTTTCAAAAATGATAGCACCTCCTTTGACATACATTTCGTAAAAACGGAAGCTGAAGGCAAGCATTGGTGTGGTCCACATTAAAATTCCTTTTTGGAATGCGTTTTGGAAGTGACGACCAAAACATTTATGCGAGCATTTGTCGGTGTTCATTCCAGTCACGGCCATCAGTTTGGTCCTATTTTCGGCTCGTTACCCTTGTTTCAATGTGGTGCGTCCTTTTTACAATACGCGTAATTACGTGTGTGTTCAAATGCTCTAAATAAAGGACGCCGCCTTTGACATGCATTTTAGGGTATTGACATATGCTCCATGCCGCAGCATCTCGATGACTTCGGCATGATCATACGTCGCTGCGCTGTACAGTGCAATTTTGTGGAGCCACCGGCCATCGTGGCGTGGATGTCTGCCTTGGGCTCAAGCAGCACACGTGCGCACTCATTATTTCATTATTCCCCATCGATGCAGCCACATGAAGTGCTCGCTCTCTTTGGTGATCACCAATTTGGATGTCAACACTAAGTTCCTTGCCTTGCTCGACGGCTCGGCCAACCTCACAGTCGCGGCTATGAAAAAAATGACGATCATCTATCGCTCCGATACGATGACAGCCGACTATGTACGTCTGTTGTACTCTGAAATGATATCACACGTTCAACGTACTCACCTTGGTAAACTCTTGTATGTGAACTTTGCCACTTCCAGCGACCATGCGTACCCAGTTCGATAGGCTCTTGCAACGCTCTTGGAAAGCACGGATTCCAGAATGGCTGAGTCTGAACCTCTTGAAAGCAGAGCAAGAGCAAGCAGCGAAAGAAGTCGAAATTCAAGAGAAAGCGCTCGAGAAGCATACGAAAGCTCTGAAGAAGCAACAGACAGCTATCTTGAGAGCTGTCAACACGCAAAAGCAAACACTCAACAAAGTTCTCGGAAAGCAACAGCAAGCGGCTTCGAAGCGAGACCAAGCGCAAGCAGTGGGTCAATCAGAGCAGAGCGCACTTGCGAAGAAGATCGCTCTTGACCAGGAGAAAGTCCTCGAGCTGAACGAAGTCCTCCGTCAGCAACAG
>JAADXK010000956.1:0-13273 GCA_023337805.1 Globisporangium barbulae | reverse complement strand
GAATTGGGCGAAAAAAAGGGTACCAATCGACGCAGCGTGATTTTCTATCCATCATATCTAACTGCGGTGTCAAAACTCGCAATTGTGCGCGCGCAATCAAACAAATACTGACTGGCGTATAGTTTTGACCCGCACTTTACCCTTTATTAAGGGGTTGTGCTGTAACAGCAATGGAGTTGATAAGACTTGATGCAAATCTTTCACAAGGAAAATGCTCATTTTGCACCACCTTTTTGCCAAAATATATGAAATGCACAATACAATGGCCACATTTCTGGTGGTCTGAGACGCTTCACCCATCAACACAATTCGTCACAACAACAACAACCGCAGCAGATCCAAAACCTTTTTCATTAATCACTCGTTCTTCCTATTTTCATTCGCTTATCACTCACGACAAAGACCACGACGTTCTCGCTCGCTCGATCATTCAGATCCTAATAGCCTTCTTAAACTGGGCAGATGGTCTGGAAGAACTTGACGGCCGCGTGCCAGGCCTTGGCGACCGACGCCTTCACCTCGGGCTTTTCCAAATCGCCGCGGTTCACCCAGCCGTGGTTCACGTCTGGGAAGTTTACGACGTCGCTCAGCGCTGCGATCGCCGCGTTATCCGACAAGATCTTGTGCACCGAGCCGTTGGCCTTGACGAAGTCCGGGTCGTTGCTCGCCGAGAGCAGCAGCTGCGGCACCTTGATGCGCTCAGTCATCTTCTCCACGGCGCCGTCGCCAAAGAGCGTGTTCTCGGCGCGCCACGACGGGTGGAACGACACGTGGCCCTTGAACACGGGTGCGTCGAGCGCCGAGAGACGCGCACCGACCCACGCGCCCCAGCAGTACCCGTAACTCGCGATGTGCTCCACACCCACGCTAGTCCGCAGGTACGCGATGGCGTCATTGATGCGCGGTGTGAGGTAGTTCTCAAAGTTGTACTTGCGCATCCAGTCGCCCATGCCATCGCGATTCGGGTGGTTGCCGACCCAGTCGCCATCGGTGAGGTCCACGAGCAGCACCGCGTACCCGAGCTTGCCCAGATGGTCGGCATCCTGCTTGGAGCGACCGCTGTCCGGACCGTAGATGTCGGTGAACGCCAGGAGTCCGGCGCGCGCCTTGGTGGGACCCGCCTGGTAGAACGTTGCGAGGCCGGACGTCTTGACGGCGTCCACGTCAGACGCGGCGCTTTCAAGTGCAGGCTCCGAGTTCACGGGACAGCAGCTCATGTTCGGTCGTCTCTCGCGTGGACTGGAGATGAACTTAAAATGAAGGGATCCGCTGGGAACGAAGCCGTTCGAAGATTTGACACGCATCACGTTTAGCAGTTTCAATATCGGTATTTTGGTATCAATACCGATATTTTGTACACCGGACCTCAATCGATATTTTAACCTTTCGCGTTCCGACGTGTAAATTTTACACGTTTGGGACCTGCTACAAGACCCGTCGTGAAATGACCCAGTCAATCGTGTAAAATATACACGTTGTTTCAACCTCAACCAGTTTCGAATTAAAATTAAACTAAAAGCCAGTCTGACAGATTGCTGAGACATTGGCTGAGTGAGTATGCTCCGACTTCGACGAGCTCCGGGCTCTCCTCAGGCTTCTCTGACAAGCTCGTTCTTCTCATTCCCAAATAAACCTCGCCGCGCCTCGGCACGCCAGCCGACCACACGCTTCAGGTCGCAAACCTCAACCATTAGCCTTCGCTGCAACACTGCGTTCAACTCGGACGTCACACACTTCCCCATATGTCACGCTCGACACGCAGCATGAGCACACAGCGACCACCGCGAGGTCAAAGCTCGTGTTCTTTAAAGATGTGCGAAGAGGTTCTAGCGATGTCCTCACAAACCGTATCGGAATACCAGGTGTGCTTGCCAACCATCATGATTTGCCAGTCCCGACAATTTCAAACTACAATAATTCGACGATCTCAACATTGTCGGATTTTTCAATATCAGTCTTCATTCTCCTCATGCAAGCCTCCAGATGATAAATTACGATACGCAAACACACAGAAACGGTGAACACCGCGGAATACTCCCAGGCGGCGCTCAGAACCACTTGCCCTTTCGGTCGTTGCCGGGCGTAAGGTTCGGGCCCACGTACGCGGCCTTGGCGCTGCGGCTCGAGTCTCCACCGTAGGCTGCCGACGCCCCCAGCACGTCCACCCCTCCTGGAGATCCCGGACCATTCTCGTTGCCGCTGTCGTCCTCGCCCATGACATAGATGTCGCCGCGGCCCGTGAGGTTCGATTGGCGGTACGGCCGCACGCTCGTGCTGCCGAGAAAGTACTCGGGGCCGTGGACCGCAGACGAGCGACCGAACATGGAGATGCGGTGCGGTGCCACGTTGGTCGAAGCGGGCAGCTGGCCCATTCCCAGGGCCTCGCGGAGCCCGTCGTGGTAGACCAACTGGAAGGTCGAGACCTGGCGCACGTTGCGGCCCAACACGCGACGTCGGTCACGGAGCACGCGCTGTACACTGGAGGCCGTGGCGCCCGTCGGCTCCAGGAGCAGAGCCGCGCCGGAGGATACGTCTGGCGGACAGTTGTTGCTCGAGAGCTGACTCGCCGTGTGCGCATCCGAGAGCCCAATGCGCGTGGCTACGTTCGCTAGCGCGAGCGACGGTTGCACGAGCAGCACACCGAAGTGCTTGAGCTCCTCAATGGCCGCGAGGTCCTGCACGACCGCGACCAGGCGCGGAAGCTTCGTGCTGCCCATGGCGGTCGCTGTGAGCATCTTGACGTGCTCGAGCGTGCGGCGTTCATCACCCGTGAAGAAGATGGCTTCAATGGTGGACCCGGGACCGGCTGCGGCCGACAAAGTCTGGCGGATGGTCGTGTCCTCATCCTGCTGGTCGTTGGGCTGCTGCTGGTGGTGCTGCTTCTCCTTCATGATGCGGTCAAGCTCGACAAAGTTGTGCGGCGTCATGGTGCTGTTGAGTTTCCCGCCGTGCTTGGTGCTAGAGGCCTGCGAGCCGCCGCCCTGAGCGATGAGCTGCAGCACGACCTGCCAGCGCGCCGCCTTCTCCTCGGCCAGGAGTGGGATCTTGACCTGCGCGCCGTGCAGTGCCAGTTGTAGCGCGATCTCGCACGCGGCGTCGTCGTTGCCGACCACGACGGCGTTGCTCACCTTGAACAGCATCGGGTTCACGAGTCCGTGGCCGCTCATCGACGGCGGTCGTGGATCATTGTACAGCGAGTTAGCATCCTGGTCGCCAGTCTCGAGGTCGTCGTGGTCGTCCTCGGCATTCGAGCGGGCCGCGAGGCTCTCACCAGCCTTGGTGAGCCCCATGGAGCAGAGCACCGGCCCGACGATCTGGTTCACGACCACTGCCGCGACGATTGTGGCCGCGAACTCGGCTGCCCACGGGTCTGAGCTCAGGCTCTTGACCTCGTTCGCGAGACCGAGCGCCACGCCGGCCTGTGGGGTCATCGTGAGCCACAGGCTGTTGTATTGGCGAGGCGGTAGCTTGAGGAGGAACCTGCCCGTGGCGTAGCAAGCCACGAAGATCGCCACATAGCGCAGACCCACGAAGAGACTCATGAGCGGGATCGCGTCGGCCACCTGGTCGAGCTTGAGCGCCGCGCCAGTCATGACGAAGAACGGCAGGAAGACGAAGGGCGCGGCTGCGTCCAGGATCACGTGCATGTCATGGCGGATCGCCACGTGGTGGCCCGCGAGGCACGAGCCGACCATGAGCACGAGCAGCGGCTCGAACTTGACGTCCCACGAGTGGCCGTAGGCCGCGATCGTCAGTTCACTGATCGTCGTCGTCGAGATGTAGAAGAGGTAACCGAGGAAGAGCCACACGAAGCCCTTGAAGTAGAGCGAGCCGAAGAACGAGCTCACGAACGAGTCCTGGCGAGCCGCGGCTTGGTGAGTCACTTGCTGCTGGTAGTGGTTGTCGGTCGACTGGATCAACGAGTCGCCGAGGATCGCGGTATCCTCTCGGCTGTCATGGGGCTCATGGTGATGGCCATGGTGGTCATGATGATGATGATGGTCAGGTCCGCCTGGGATGAGGAAGACTGCGATGATGAGTAGGCCGATGGCGAGCCCCACGAGGATGTTGGAGAAGACGATGCCCATGGTGAAGAGCAGGTTCGCGAACGAGATGTCGAGCTTGGCGCAGTAGACCGAGGCCACGACGCGCGAGACGGAGAACGAGATGAGCACGACGAATTCGGCCGTCATGGTCGCGCCCAGCATTAGGTTCGTGAACGGCCCCGTCGAATCGAGCTCGATCTTGATGGCCATGACGGTCGCCGGCGAGCCGAGCACGGCGATCGAGCCGAACATGAGTCCGATCGCGAGCTTGCAGCTCGAATCGAAGGCGCCGTAGAAGAACGGGCCGGCGCCGAGCCAGAGCACGAGTGTGAGCAGCGTCATGGCCGTGCCGTAGAGCACCATGAGTAGCTTGAAGATGCCCTGGATCTGCGGCTTGAGCTCCGGCAAATAGATCTCCTGGCCGGCCTGGAACGAGATGAACGAGAGCGCCATGGCGTTCACCGCCTTGGACAGCAACCCGACCGTGTCGTTCGTTACGAGGCTGGTCACGAACGGACCCGTGAGGATGCCCACGAGCAGGTAGCCCGTGATGAGCGGCAGGCGGAAGAGTCGCGGGAAGAGCAACCCGAGCGGGTGCGCGGCCGCGAGGATCACGAGGAAGCCGAGGATGTGCACGAGCGTGTCGCCCGCGTTCGCCATCGTGCCGAAGGGCACCAAGTGCGCCGTGGAGGACACCGCGGTGGTCGCGTTCGTAGCCGCCGTAGTGGTTGCTAGGAGCCGCTGCTGGTAGCTGTCGAAGAGCTCTGACTCGGACTCGGCGGCCATGGAGACGCCCATGCCCACGACTGCTGCTGTTAGGGCGATGCTGGACATGAAGGGGAGGCCTGGACGCCACGCAGACATGGGCTCTTCTTGTGGAATGGCGGTGCGTCAGTGAGAACTGCGGGCGACAGGCTCGGCAGAAGCGCGTCTGAAGAAACTCGCGCGCTGCTGTGCGTGCGACTCGAGCGAGTGCTGGTCAACAGCTGGGCGATCGAGAACCACATCAGATGGGCGAGATGAGAGAGAGGGCTTTGTTGGTCTCGGCTTCTGCTGACGTCCAGACAACCAACCGCGTTGCACACATGACGACAGCGCAGGATCTGAATCACGCTTTCATCCGTTTAACACGCGCGTGCGCGAATAGTCAGTTACTCTGGTCCATCTCCAATGGACTGCGCCCGATCTTTTCTCTGCTTCACAACCATCTTCCACGCGCAATGGGCGGTGCCTTAACGAGCGCGAGAGCTGGAAGGATAGTGAGAGAGCGGCGGCGAGATGCATCTGTCTGCAGTCCTTGGGTTGGTAGCCACCCATGGAGGGCGTAATTCCGCTGGCTTGCACTGATCACTACACGGAGACAACATCTTCTTGCTGCAGGTCTGAACACGACACACAAATTAAAAATCGACTAAAAAGAGTAAGATTTATTAACCTAGTGATGTGCTACAGTACTAGTGTAATTTATCCTAAATTTAAACGTTGCTGACGTCCACTAAATGCTTAATCTGATATGAACAGATAAACGCTTTAACGTTACAAATTATAAATGAACTAAATATTAGAGCGTTCGTATTGCAAAGGTGTATTCTAGTCTATTCATTTTTAAGATATTATATTCATTTATTGATACAAATGACTTTCAGTATTTTATCCATATTTATAATATGTAACATTTCCTGATAAATAGAATATTAGTGCCCAGTATTCAATTTTTCCTTTTCTAATGTGCTCGGAAGCCTCTTTTGAGCGACCTTTTCACACCAGCGCATTCCTTTTTCTGGCATTTTAAAGTGAACTTGACAAATTCTGTCATAAGTGCAGCAATTGAATTTTTGTGAATTCAAAATCTGAACTTAACAGAATTGCGGCTGGCCCTGTCTTTGCGTCGCTGTGTCAGGTAGCCAGCGAGCGTCGTTTTTGTGGCGGCGCTTTTGCTTCCTTCCCACACTCAGAACAGGCACTCGAGTTCCCAGCAGAGGCGACAAGAGAAAAAAGAAAAGCATGGCGCGGACGTCGACCAAGGTCTTGCTGCTCGTGCTGGTGCTCGCGATCGCCATGACGACGAGTCCAGTGGGCGCGCAGCGCATCCTCAAGACGGCGGACGTCGAACGCGCGCTCCAGTCGGAAGAAGCGCAGCCAGAGCAAAAGAAGAACGTTTTGCGCGCGCTCTTGGAGACCAACGCCAGCAGCTCCAACGCGTCTGCTGAGAGCTCACCCGTGTCACTGAGCGAGGGCGGGAGCGCCACGGCGTCCACGACGGCGGAAGAGAGCAGCGGATCCACCAAGACTGAGAAGCACGCCGAGGGCCCGACGCTCTCGTCGTTCACGGGTCCGATGCTCGCCGGCGCCGTCGCGATTCTGCTCATCGGCTTCGTCATCGCATTCAAGAACCGCAAGAGCAGCAGCTAAGCAAGTGAGAAGCGTTGCCTGCATGAAGCACTCGTCACTGGCGTCCAGCCCACTCGTATTTATTCGCGCACGCACGCCGCCCACGAATACCGAGCCATCCCAGCCATTTTGTATCGAACAAGAGAGAGAAAGGTTGTCATCACGCAACACTTGAGTAGTTAAACCAGTAGGTGTAGAGATATTTTTGCGCTCTTCAGTGAAGCCTGGCAGCGAAATGAACGCGACTGAGGCATTCTACAGAGCTGTTAACAAAACGCAACACGTTGTGCATGTAAACGTGTGAAGACGCACTGGAGCATTATTCCATGAGTGAGTGCGGTCCAATAGCTCTGCGGCCGTGTTGCCACCTTCCTTGCGGCCATCTCCACGATCTTGTGTCAAACGAAGCGACGAGCGCCAGAGCTGGTGGCTCTAATTGATCGCGTTGACTCGTCGTCAGAGGCAGCCTAGTCTGTAAAAGAGCTCCTCGATGTCTCTGGGATCCAATAGGTGCGAGGCCAACTCGAAGACTGAAAAGCAAAAAGCGATCTATTGTGTGCATGTGTATGTGCATGAATAACCAGTGTCCGCCCGTGCTCCGTCTGTCACTCAAAACGGGTTCATCTTGCGCGCAGCTTTGACGAGCAGCGACGGGTAGTAGCGCTTCTCCGGCGAGAGCGTGCCGAGCGTGTACTTCGTGGCGCCGTTGACGTCCCTCGGCGCGCACGCCATGATGATCTTCTTGATCTCGTCCAGCAAAAAGTCGTCACCCAGGATCGGGTCCTCGATGATCGGGTCCGTGTGCGTCTTGCCCTCAAAGTAGCGCACCTGCACGGGCACGCGGCACGACTCGAGCGCGCTCGCGAACTGCTCGGATGAGCGCCAGCTCACCGTCTTGTCGTTCGTGCCGTGGAAGAGAAACACCGGTGGGAAGTCCTCGAGCACGCGCGCAACGTGAGGCAGCTTGCTCTTGGCCAGCAAACGCAGAGCCGGCGAGTAGTACGCGAGCTTCTTGTCCATAATGCGCTCTACGACGTTTTTGTCAAAGCCGTGGCGGTGGAACGTCTCGACCGCCACCTCAATATTGTACGGACCCGAGATGCCGATGAAACTACGCACCTGCTTGAGCTCCCAGGACGGCATCTGGACAAACAGGTTGTCAATGCTGGCCACGCTCGACGCGTGTGAAAAGTGGCTGCACGTCGACATCGTGGGCGACGGCGCCGACGAAATCCCCATGCCGCGCCCCATCGTCGTCCCGCTCTGGCGCCGCATCGCGTTCTCCTTCTTTTCGACGAGCTCCAGGAGCGCACACACTGCGATGTGCGCGCCGGCCGACTGGCTCACGATCGTCACGTTCTCCGGGTCGCCGCCAAAGAGGTGGATGTTGTCAAAGACCCACTGCATCGCGAACATCGCGTCCTCGACCATGTCCGGCACGATGCCCTGCGGGAAGTTGCGGTAGTCCGGCGTGACCACGACGATGCCGCACGCCGAGAGCACCTTGCCGATCAGTGAACCCCAGGCTTTGTAGCCGATGATCCACGCGCCGCCCGTGAAGAACACCACGACCGGGTACCGCGGCGCGTCTGCTTCTGAGCCTGACGACGCAGCTTCCTTGCTCTCTGCGTGGTGGTCTTGCGACTTGGCCTTCGCCTTTGTACCAGGCACCATGTAGACGTCCAGCAGGTTGCGGCCCTTGAGCCCGTAGATGATGTTCTTGTGGATGTGTTCGTCCAACACGTAGTACAGGCACATGCGGAAGAGCGGCGGGAAGAGCAGCACGACGAACCACGTGAGCCGCAACGCGCACAAGATCCACCGCTGCGACATGCGCAGCGCCCACAGCAACTGCACCGTGAGCTTCGTGATGAGCCAGCTCTGCTCCGCGACGACCTCGACGACCTCCACGCGGCTCGACGGCATGGCCTGCAACACAAAAGTCGCCGAGTGGTTGTCCATGTCCATGATCAGACTCTTGCTGTGCGGGATCTGGTGGCTGCTGCCGCCGGTAAGCGACGAGCATGGTGACGACGCCGAGTGCACCATATTGTGCAGCGAGTGGTGCGAGCCGCATGCCTGCTGCTGGTTGTGCAGATGGTGACGGCCGTTCTGGATCTCTTCGTCAATGTACTTGCCGAGAAAGCCGCTGGAGCTCGAGTTCAGGTCGTACGTCTTGATGTTGGGCACCAGAAGCTCGCCCATATGCTCATTCGCGTAGTCGTCATCCGATCGGTAGTTCTCGTGCTCCGAGCCAACATGCTGCACGCCGGGGATCTGGTCGAGTGCAAAGTCCTGGCGACGGTGCGCCTTCTTCGCGTCTCCTCCATCCTGGTCTGCAAGCTGCTGCTGCGCACTGCCCACGCGTCCATTGGGCGACACGACGGCCGCGCCATTGTGCGCGAGCTTCCACGATAGCACGCTTTCCGCCGCCGAGGCTGCGAAGCTCGCGACCGCCTGCGCATGCGCGTCGTCGTGGCTCTCGTCCTCGTCGTCGTTGAGCTCGTGGTGACGAGGTGAGAGCACCGCCACGCCCGCATCGAGACTCGCGCGCTCGACGTCCTCGGCCGACGCGTCCGCGAGGTCCTTCTGGTTCACGTGAAGCGCCAGATCTTGCGGATTGGCGTCAGCATCCGTCGTGCTCAGCTGCGGCTCTTGTTCCCTGACGTTGCTGCTGCTGGCGGTAATCACTGGCTTGCGGCTCTTGCTGCGCTTCTTGGCCATGCTGAAGAAAGACGCTTGCTTGCTTCCGTTGCCCCTGTCGCTTTGGCTGCCCCAGACGAAGGAGAGAAGCACACTGAGTGGTGCTTGTCGTGCGGGAATGCGCGACCGGACGCGAATGTGCGGATGGTCCCGCGCTGTCTGTGGTGCGCTTCGCGGGCGTTTTGTGCGGGGGCATCAGCAGAAAATAAAAACTGAAACGGAAGCACTTGCATACCTGATAAAGTACACAGTAATGGACACATCATCTTCACAAAACAGCGAGTTGAAGGCTGAAGTATACTTTATCTGCAGGATACAGTACGCTTTTCCGGAGCTCTTGAGCTTTTCTGTGACATGCATCACACGAGCGCATGTTGAGCGATCGGATCCGTTCGCTCGATTGCGCTGAGCACACGGCAAGCCAGCCTTGCTTGCTTCCTTGCATACATGGGCGTCTTCTTGACTTGTTGTTAACTTTAATTATGATCATCGCTTCGCTATGGATATGCGCTAGCTATCTACCTACCTACGAGAAAGAAAAAGAAAGAAGTGGGAGCTGCTTGTCGCGCTCGCCTAGTTGATGGCCGAGTTGTTGCGGCGCAGACGGAAGTAGCTGCCGGAGCTCGACCCCGACTCGACGCGCGAGCGCTGACGCGACATGCGCTTGGGACGTGAGCGCGGGTTGCTGCCGCCATACGAGCTGCGCGGCGACGCGTTGGCCAAGAACTGCTCGTCAAAGACCTCGCCGGCGCCCACGGCGCTCGGGATGTCGTCCTCGACCACAAAGTGCTCGTACGCCGACATGTTGGCGGCGCGCTTGGCGAACGGGTCATGACCCACAGCTGAGGTACCGAACATGCTCACGCGCGTCGGTGGCGGCGGCAGCGGCAGGTTCTCGGCTGCGAGCGCCTCGGCGAGCCGGTCGTAGTTGACCGAGTGATGGTTCACGACGCTGCGGTCGAGCGCGAGGCGGCGGCCCTGCAGCTGCATCTCCGAGAGGGAGTGCGCCGACTCGCGCTCGTAGTCGTGGCGCATGAAGTACGTGGCGGTCGAGAAGTTGCTCGTCGTGCTGATCTCCTCCGAGAGCGCCTCGGCAAGGTTCTTCTCCAGCAGCGCCATGCGCGTCGCGATGTTCGCAAGCGCGATGGACGGTTGGATCGTGAGCACGCCCAGGTCCTTGAGCTGCTTGCCGTACGTGCAATTCGGGATGACGGCGATCATGCGCGGGCGGTTCGCGCCGAGCAGACTGGTCATGGCCTTGACGTGCTCGAGCGCGCGACTCGGCTCGCCCGTGAAGATGAGCACGTCGGTCGAGGACGCGAGCCCCTTTAGGTCGTCTTCTGTCCGGTCCTTGAGCTTATTCTTGTACGAGATGAGCTCGTCGTTGGCCGAACGCGTGAGAATCGCCTCGTTCATCTTGTGCCACTTCTCCGCGAGCTCCTCGTCCAGCAGCGGTACGTTCACGTGCGCGCCGTAGAGCGAGAGCTCGAGCGCCACTTCGAAAGCGATTTCGTCCTCGCCGATCACAACCGCGTTGCGCACCTTGTAGAACGGCAGCAGCGGCCGTGGATCGCCGTTGCCAGCGGTGACGACCACGCTGTTGGTGCGCGCGATCCTTTCCGATGGGAGACGACTCTGGCGATTTACAAGTCCGCCACCGCCATTCTCTTGCTCTTCCAGGGCCTTTGCGACCGCGAGGCGCTCGTATTGGCTCTCGCCGGCGCGCTTGAGACCGATAGCGCAAAGCACGGGGCCGATGATCTGGTTTACGACCACTGCCGCGACGATCGTGGCCGCGAACTCGGCCGCCCACGGGTCTGAGCTCAAGCCCTTAATTTCGTTCGCGAGACCGAGGGCCACGCCAGCCTGTGGGGTCATCGTGAGCCACAGGTTGTTGTACTGCTTGGGGCTGAGCTTGAGCACGAAGCGGCCGCCGCAGTAGCACGCCACGAAGATCGCAACGTAGCGCAGGATGACGTAGAGACTCATGAGCGGGATGGCCTTGGCCACCTGGTCGAGCTTGAGCGCCGCGCCGGTCATGACGAAGAACGGCAGGAACATGTAGGGCGCGGCTGAATCGAGGATCACGTGCATGTCATGGCGGATCGTGGCGTAGTGGCCCGCGAGGCACGAGCCGACCATGAGCACGAGCAGCGGCTCAAACTTGACGTCCCACGAGTGGCCGTACTCGGCGATCGTGGCCTCGCTGATCGTGTTCGTGCTGATGTAGAACACGAAGCCCAAAAAGAGCCACAGGAAGCCCTTGAAGTAGAGCGAGCCAAAGGTTTTTAGGATGCTGAAGCGCTCCTTGCGCGGCGCGTACTCGTCCACTTCCTCAACGTACGCGTTGTGCGGGTGCGGCGCGTTGTCCGGGTCCACGGCGTGCGCTTCGAGGTCCACCTCGTGCTCGGCGCGCGGTGTCCGCGGGTCGTGCATCTCCATGGCGATGTGCGCGTCGTGCGGGCCGCCTGGGATGCAGAAGATCGCGATGATGATTCCGCCGATGACTGCGCCGACGAGCAGATTCGAGACGACGACGCCCATAGTGAAGAAGAGGTTGGCGACCGAGATGTCGAGCTTGGCGCAGTAGATCGTCGAGAAGATGCGCGAGATGGAGAAGCTCACGAGCACGACGAACTCGGCCGTCATGGTCGCGCCCAGCATCAGGTTCGTGAACGGCCCGACGCTGTTGAGCTCGATCTTGATGGCCATGACGGTCGCGGGCGAGCCGAGCACGGCGATCGAGCCGAACATGAGTCCAATCGCGAGCTGGCAGCTCGAGTCGAACTTGTCGTAGAAGAACGGGTCGTTGAAGAACGTAATGACGAGCGTGAGTATGACCATCGTGACGCAGTAGAGGATCACGAGTAGCTGCAGGATGCCCTTGATCTGCGGCCGCAGCTCCGGCAGGTAGATCTCCTGGCCGGCCTGGAACGAGATGAACGAGAGCGCCATGGCGTTCACGGTCGGCGAGAGCATGTTGACGAGCTTGTTCGGCAGCAGGTTGGCCACGAACGGACCTGCGAGGATGCCCATGACGAGGTAGCCCGTGATGAGCGGCAGGCGGAAGAACTTGGGGAAGAAGAGCCCGAGCGGGTGCGCCGCGAAGAGCACCATCGTGAACGCGAGCCCGTACGCGAGCGTGTCGTTGATGTTGTCCACGGACGAGAACGGCACGACAGACTCGGCCGCGCTCGCGAGCATACGCGACATGACACCGTCGCCGCTGATTAAAACGCGGTGCTCGCTCGTGTTACCACCATCTGAGTAAACTGTGGGGAGTGGCGTGTTGTCGTTGGTGATGGTAGTGACTTGCTGGAAGGCATCGGCGGCAGCGAGGAGCGCACATGCTGCGACGCCAGTGGCGCCGAGTATCCGCGCCACGCGCTGTCTATTCATTCTGTTGCTGCTGGCGGCGCTGGTGCTTGTTGATGTATGGCAGTTGCACACACGACGTCCTTGGCATGGAGTTGGCGGCACACACACGCGTGCGCAGGAGCCAGAAGCAGAGGCGCGAGAGATCAGATCGGTCGATCGGTCCAATCGAGGCAGCGCGCGGTGAGAAATGCGCGTTCGCTCCGTCGTGCGCCTGCGGATGGACCAGTGGCCTTCCTATCCCTCTCTATATCGCGCATTGCGTGGAGAAATAGACAGACAGTCTCGGTGGCGAGATGGGCTCCGAGGGCTGGTTCGGCTTGTTGTCTGCTTGCGCGGGTGGTGGATTCAGACATGCGAAAAGAAATGGTAGTACCAGAACTAGGTAGATTTTTGCCATTTGCACGATAACAAGGTAAGAAGGGATATCTCAGCTTTGCTGTGAACAAGGGAAACACACAAAACAGATCGGTACCACCGTGTTTTAGTAAACAGAATCGACTCGTCCCATGTCACTTCATGACCAGCTGCTTTTTTGATGCAGCTGCAGATGAACACACCGCCGTCGTCATCGTCCTTTGGCTCGTTCCAGTGGGTGATGATGATTGGAAATGATGATGATTGGAAATGGCTCGATTTATGTTATAGCACTTATCATCTGCCCGTGGTTTCTGTCCCTCTCTGTATCATTGGAAGCCTCACTGCCGAAGCCCAAGCTAAGTGCGTCCTATTGGGAGGAGTAGGGAAACGTTGCTGAT
>JAADXK010000955.1:0-13278 GCA_023337805.1 Globisporangium barbulae | reverse complement strand
CAAGTAGCGTAAACCACACGCACGCAAGGCACGTGCGACAAGTTGAAGATTCATATTAGATAGAAAAGAAATCAGAAAGAATCCAGTGGGGTAAAGGCACGGCAGGATCTGTGTCTTGCGACACAGATATGCGTGTTTGTGTCCTACGCCCATGTCCTACCCACAGGGCGCCCCTCTTGGACAAGAAACAACGAGTAGGAAGGCAGGCAGAAACAGACAGACTCACACACTCACTCCTCATTTTACCTCAATACCAACAACCGCCTTCCACTCAAGCTCCTCGCCTCGCCATCCTCTTCGTCTCTTCGCCTCTCTTCGCTCACGACCGTGATCCTCACCATCCAACGCTTCCTCGCTCTACGCCAGACCAGCGCTCATCTCGCTCGGTCCTTCGACTACGCTGTGCCAGATCATTACACTTTGTGGTAGTCTCCACGTTGTTTACGTTTACGTGGCGGACAGAATCGACAGTACGACTTTGGGACGAGACCAGACATGTTGTGCTTGAGGCGCTGCTCTACAGGAGAGAGACAGCGTGAATTTTGGCCCTGGATTGCCGCCATGAAGCAGTAGCACCGCCCGCCTCCAGCAACTTTACCGAGCTACACGTTTTGCTCGTCGCCTGTGTAACGGGGTCACCGTTCACTGCCGCGCTAGGTACGACCTAGCGCGAACCTCGTCTGTTGCATATTCTTTTAGGAAGGCCTGAGTCCTCCACATCTCGATATTGAGGGATATCGAGCTAGAGAGGTTGTTCTAGAAGGATCCCTACAGAGACCTCCCTTGCATTTAACACTATAGGAAACCACATAAAAATCAATCAAAGACCTCAGAGTTGAAAAACACGCGCAACGCGCAAGTCCCTCCTTGCGCGTCTCACGCTTCCTCAAGACATAGTGTACGCAAGTGACGTGGATCTCACCCCGTCACAGCCTGGGTCTCACAACGAGTCCTCAAAGCGATGATAGTGCTGGTGGATGTACGACTCGTCGAGGTACACCTCGTGGAGCTGGTCGGTAGCCGATAGTTTTCTTTTGTCTCGCAGCATCCGCAAGTAGGAACAACGCTTTAGACGAACCGAATAATTGAGCGTAATGTTGTTCGAGTGCTTGCCTCGCCGGTACCCGAACTTCGAGAGGTACCTCTGGACACAACGACACACACTATCAAATGCTGTTCACTCAAAGCTTCCGTCTGCTTTCTTCGCCACCACGAGCCACTTCTTTTCCACCAGCATGTCCATCACTTGTCGCGCTGTGACGCGTTCGCAGCTCATCTGTTTGGCCCGCGCAACGTCGCGCGTGGCGATGTAAACTTTGGCTGTGTTAGGAGTCACGTTGCTTTTTCTTGCTGTTGCCCTTCCTTGAGTCTGCCCGGTAAAACGCTGGAACTGCTGCTGCCTCGCTCGCTGCTCCAAAGTACGCGTGGATGATCTTGCTGAACGTATTGGGCCCAACACCAAGCACCCGACAGACTCGCTCGAGAATTCGTGGTGGAGTGAGGTTGCGCGAAGACTTCTTTCCTTCCTTTTGCTTCGCTCCAAATGATCTAGCTACATGACCACTGCAGCCAAAAGCACTCGACGCGAGACGTCATCGGAGAGCTGCTGCCCAACGTTGGCTGCTCTAATTTCTCGCTCAGCATCGCGAAGTACGGCCAGCTCAGAGGGGAGACGTGCTTGCGGCTCGTTTTGGCCCTTGCTCTCCTAGCGCTCCTTTCCCAGTCGAACTCGTAGCGTCACGACCCTCGCTTACATTTGTCGCGCCCCACTTAGCGCATCGTCATCACCTTCGTCGCCGAGCCACTCGTCGGCTTCCTTGACTTCAAACGGAAAATGATCACTGGTTACACATGATTATGATTTGGTTACGCGGGTAAAGTGAGATTCACAGAAAACTGGCTCTTAACGAGTTTCTACCAATCACTACGCAACAAACTATATATTGGCGGATAGCCAAGACTAAATGCTATTGATCCTGAAAAACACGTTCTCAATTCACAAAAAATCGACGTCAAAATATCAATTTGTATCCTTTATGCTATCGGGGACTGTAATCATCAAATCCGTTATTAACTAATCGAACTGTCAGAATTATTACTGCTTGTCCGTCTGCAAAGTATGAACCCACTAAAGCCCAAAAAAATTTCGCCCTTATTTTTGTTAAAAATAGGACAAAAATGTATATTTAAATATATATAAAGTTCTTTTTTGTGTCAAAATGTTAAACTGAAAAAACAATATTTTGTTTATCCGATATAAATAGGATCCTCTTTAATTTACTTATAATATTTATTTAAGAGGTTAAAAGAGCTTCCTATCTCATTTATTTTGTGCACACCTCATAATAATGAGGTGTTTTTTAAAAAAAAACTTGAACCGTGCACAAAACAATGAAACGCTTGAAACGCTTTTAACACTAGGATTTTCACTTTACAACCCACTTAAATCATTTTGAGAAAAACAGTTTACCCATCACATTGGGTACGCTTCAATTGGGTGCAAAAATTTGCCAGCAGGAGTGAATGTCAACTGTTTCTTTTTTGTTGCACCGACTGGAAGTGAATGACATCCGCGCTCTTTCCTTTGTAGAAGAGCGCCAATGTCATTCACTTCCGAATTCGCCGCCTTCCGCACAAGTTCAGCGATCTCTAGACACGAACGCAAGAAGCACGTCTGCACGCATCACCAGCGGGTCGACGACAGAGAAACCAAGAGCGAGCGTCGCGATGAACACTCGAGGATGGCGCGCAGTGGCGACAGCCTGTGCGTTGCTGTTGAGCTGCTCGACGAGTGACGCGTTTCTAGGTACGCGAACGGCAACGTGCATGCTAGTGCTCGCTGGTATGCTGTTTGTTGTGCGTGATGTACCATGTATTTACTTGTGCTTGTGTTTGTCGTTATGTATGTCGTTTTTCACAGAGTGTCGCCAGCCGAATTACCTGGCGAAGAACGGGAAGATCGTCGCGGTGGACCCGCTGGACGCGACGGTCGAGACCGAGATTAAGATCAAGGGGGTGTCGTGGGGTGGCATGGAGAAGGAGAACATGATTCCTGATGGGCTCTGGGGCACCACGACTGCGAACAAAGAAGGAGTGCAGGCGACCACGGTGGTGAGTGGCTCTTTTTATCTTTATTGATTGTCATGCAAATACTTCGTGCTGTTCACCCTAACGCGCGAATGACTGACCCTGTTCCTTGATTCTGTTACTGTTCAATAGAAAAAAGTACTTGAGTTTATGTCAAACAACAGCTTCAACTCGGTTCGCCTACCGCTAAATGCCGAGTATGTGTCAAACGACCCGCTCCCACAGCTGGCGTACATCCATGCGTACGAGAATCGCGAGTTCACGTCGTGGGACAATATCAACCAAGTGCGCTACTTGGATCTGATAGGACGCGTGATCGAGACTTTCCAAGACAAAAAAATCACCGTCCTCCTCGACATTCACCTCCTGGACAAGTATGACGCGGACGCGTACTGGTACACTGCTCCATTTGTGAACATCACGGAGTCTGGTTCGTATCAGGCGGTATCGTATCTGGCGAAGACGCTGTGCAACGCCGGCCACTGGAACGTCATCGGCATCGACCTCAAGAACGAAATGTCGGACGTTCAGTGGAACGCGAAAGCCGAAGACTCGAACAACAAGACCGACTGGAGGCAAGCGGCTGAGGTCTTGGCGAATCGTGTGGTAGAGTTGTGTCCGCAATGGCTGGTCTTCGTTGGCGGAGCGAGCTCACCGACCGCGTACCAGCGCTTCCAAGTCGCCGATGACTACAAAGAGCTGAGCGATCACTGGAATGGCGGCAACTTCAAGAATGCAACTCTCAACCCGATCAAGATGGCGGTGGAAAACAAGTTGGTGTACGCACCGCACGCGCACACGCACGGCGTCTACCCTCGCAACTACCTGTTCACGTCGAAAAGCAACTGCTCAACCCTCAGTGAAGATGCGAGCTTTGAAGGCGACCAGGCAAAGTCGGAATGCGTGGAATTCGTGGACGGCGTCAAGTCCACGACCAAGTTGAAGTGCAGCAAGTCGCAGTTTGCATGTCAGTCGTACACGCATCTTCCAAAAACAAGCCTCGTCGAGCAGTACAAGAAGGTGATGAACGAAGCGGTTGGGTCGATCGCAGCAGAAGGGAAGGGACCGATCGTGCTTGGCTCGTTCAGCGGTGTCTACGGCCCTGGCCAACCCCAGCAAACTGCAGTCTTGGACTATTTGATCGACTTTGCTGCCAGCGTCCAGGGTGGATGGTTCTGGGCGTTGAACCCGGACAACGAATACTACCTCGAGGATTCCATCGACAAGAAGGCGGGTGTGTTCGGTCGCACGCACTACGGAATCATGAAGACGACGTCGTGGCAGCAGGCGCATGAAGATCTGATCACCGCTCTGGCGAAGATGCCATCTACCACAATCCCCTGCTACGGTGGAACTGAGAAGAAGGCGAAATCCAGTGATGCGTTCAGTATTGCGTCTCAGAACTCCATCGCGACGACTCTGCTCTTGGCAACGATCGCTCTCCTTGTGATGTGAGCACCGTCGCATGCATTTGAGATTCGGTGAGTGCAGCTACTTGACGTTATCTTCACTCAATACAAGGCGTATTTATCACTCAACCTCGACTTCTTTGTTGGAAGAGCTCACCATGCGCCGATATGATGTGCCACTACGTCGCACGTATCCGCCTTGCAGCCTCCGACTCGATCGCACAGGCGCGTGCGACATTTCAGTTACCTTTGCTGCGTGTGCGTCAAGAGCGATTTTATTTTAGGATGTGTATCCTAAATTGCGGATCAAATTTATCGATTTTAGGGACGAGTTTGTTCTTATGTCGGTTGAGAATGTTGATCATCATTACCAGCGGCGAGCACACCTCCGGATCATTGGATATAGAGAACAAGTCGACCGGCTCGGCTGCACGCGCTTCCAGCATATGCCCGTTCTTGGTGTCTTACAGCTTGGATAGGAGATCGAAACCGCGCAGTTTGGAGTTTGAGCTCTATTGGGTTGCCTGTGACGAGTGTTTTCCATTACGGTTGTATAAATTGTCTGTTTCTGAGACGCTAACAGCCTCGCTCGAGCTTGGGCTCAAACTGGAGGTGTTGGAGGTCTCTTGACACTCATCAGTGCCGCTCAATCATTCATTGATGCTCTAAGAGACTGTATTCGTTCGTATATGGATAGAGGGCTCAGCTCGTCAAGTCTGGCCGTCCACCGACTATTGAGGCCGAGGAGAACCTGGTAGCGAATAGGAAGTAGTAGCCGAGAGTCATGTCCTCGTGTTAAAAGACGTAAAAAGCTGGACTGCGAGACGACTACTGTAGTTTTTCTCGCTGGAACAAGCAGATCGAGCACAGAACTGAATTGAACGACCCCAAGCCCAACCACTGTACTACAGAGCCCTCCAAGCCCAACCACTGTACTACAGAGCCCTCCAAGCCCAAGAACTGAACTACGGAGGCCTAATTGGGCTCGAAGCTCTTGGCAACAAGTGATTGCGCACATCGCAATGCGCATTGGCTGGTGCGCGCGCGTCGCATGCGCTCGTGATGTTCTCTTCGCAACCATTTCGTGACTGTTGGCACTTTGGCATCCCACGGAATGACAGCACGCCACGCTCACTGGACATTGGTGGCGAATATCAGCCAATGCTATTGTCATGATTTTTTTCTTTTCATCCAATGGATTAAGTATATTACATTTTAGCAGTAATTGATTGGACAAAATGATAGATTAAATTTCAAGACGCGAGAAAGACAGCTCAAATGGGGCTTTTCACAGCCAATTTGTTTGACAGCGATTAGTGCCGCGTTGTGATTGGCTGACGCTGACTCTTAAAAGTCGCCAGCTGCCACCAATCCGAAGCGAGGATTTCGCCACCAAAGTCTGAATCTGAACTGAGTTGGCTAACCAACCTCGAGGGAAGGCGCTATGCATGCGTTAGAGGTATTTATTAAGATAAAAAGGATACATTAAGTGAAAACAGACCTTACTTCTTTCAAAGAGTCAATGACCGTTGATAAAGAGTTCAATTACACCCAATGAGCTAATCACTGTGCGCCCTGCAACAGAGGAATGAGCGACAGCGCACCGAATGCGCGCTCCCATCCCATTCCGCTGTTGTTGCTGCTGCTGGTGAGTATCGCCCCGCGAAGGCGAAAAGCTCATTTGCGCATTGACCCTGGCGAGCGCACGCGAGCTCTCGACATACGCATTCACGACCAGAATGCCGCGCAGCAACGTCCAGTCCACGTCCAGCGACAGCAGTCGCTCGCAGGAGCTCACGCCGCAGCAGCACGTGCCGCTCTTTGCGCTGCCCAAGAAGACGTTCTACCAGCACCTGCAGCACCACATCCCGATCCTCGAATGGCTGCCCAAGTACCAGATCCGGCGCGACCTCAAGTTCGATGTCGTGGCTGGCATCACGGTTGCCATGATGCTCATCCCGCAGGAGGTCTCGCTCTCGACGATCATGCACGTGCCGCCACACCACGGATTGTACACGGCCGCGACGGCGCCGCTCGTCTACGCGCTCTTTGGCTCGTCGACGGTGCTGTCGGTGGCTAGTGGCTCCGAGGTCGCGCTGCTCGTGGGCACGATCCTGAATCCTATTGAGGACGAGAACGAGCGCATCGCCACGGGCATCATGTTTGCGTTCCTCTCGGGCTGCATCCTGCTGCTCATCCGCATCTTGAACCTGAGCCAGATCGCCGACTTCTTCTCGCGCCCAGTCATGGGCGGCTTCATCTCAGCCGGCGGGTTCTTGATTGCCTTGGCGCAGGTGCAGAACTGGCTGCAGATCAAGATCGAACACGCCACGTACCCGCCGCAGACGGTCTACAAGATCTTCCAGGGCATCGGAAAGACGAACAAGTACAGCTTCTGGATCTGCACGATCTCCATTCTCTTCCTCTTCGCGCTGCGCTTTATCAAGAAGCGCTTTTTTCCAAACCCAGTAGTGAGCCGCCTCTTTGAACCAGAAGCGCCAACGTCCTCGTCGTCCAAGGACGACCAGTTCGAGATGCAGCAGATCCTGACGCCAGTGCCAGACCACGGCGCCGCTGAGCCACCGGCTCCGCCGACCCAGGCCGTGCACAGCCACGGCTTCTCGCTCACGGACCAGCAGTACATGAGCATGGAACAGGAGCACGTCGGGGACGCGAACGCTGTCAAGACGCTGCCCAAGTCCAAGGGCCTTCTGCTGCTCATCTTCATCGCGCGTACGCTCTGTGACCTCGGTCCGCTGCTCGTGTGCATCTTTGGTGGCATCATCGGCTACTCCCTTGGCCCAAAGAAGCTCAAGCTCACGGGCGACGTGCCCAGCGGCTTCCCAACGCCGCTCGAGCCCTGGTACGGATTCAACAACGGCCTCATCGCCGGCGACAAGTTTGGCGAGATCGTGCTCAAGGCGCTGACGATCTGCGTCGTCGTATTCCTCTCGAGCATTGCCATGTCCAAGCGTCTCGCGATCCAGCGTGGCGAGGATATTGACACGGACAAGGAGCTCACGGGTCTCGGGCTCGCGAGCATCGTCTGTGGCTTCTTCCAGGCGATGCCGCCCACGGGAGGCATGTCGCGCACGGCCGTGAACCTACAGAACGCCAAGACGCAGCTCGCGTCCATCATCACGACGCTCATCATCATCTTCTGCCTGTATACGATGACGGGCTCGCTCTACTACCTGCCGCGCGCGACGCTCGCATCAATCATCATCGTCGCGGGCTTCTCGCTCATTGAGTTCAAGGAGGCGAAGTGGTTGTACCGCGTCAAGCGCGACGAGTTCGTCGTCTGGGTGCTCTCGTTCATCCTCACGCTCGGCCTGGGCGTGCTCGACGGCCTCATTGGCTCGATCATCGTGTCCGTGCTCGCGCTCATGTACAAGACCAAGACGTCGCCCGTGGCGATCCTGGGCGAGCTTGACAACGGCCACCTCGTCGACCGCGACGTGTACCCACAGGCGCACCACTTGGGTGACATTGTTGCCGTGCGCGTCGAGAGCTCACTGTACTTTGCCAATTGCGAGCGCGTCGCGGTGTTTGTCGAGATGGAGATTGCACGTCTGCATGCGATCGGCATTCGCACGCGTGGCGTTGTGCTTGACGCACGACACATGAACGACATGGACGCCACGACGATCCAGGTGTTCTCGGACATGCAGGAGAAGCTCGCGAAGCGCAACGTGCGCTTTGCGATCGCGAACGCGAACGGCAAGCTACACGACCTCATTGCGGCCACGAACCTACTGAAGCGCATCTTTGGCTGCAGCCCGAGTCTGCAGCTCGAGGACGTCGTACGCATGCTGCGCAGCCTGCCGCCGTCGCCCACGGGCCAGCGCGCGGGTGCTGCCACGCAGGTCTAAGTGCATTGAGGGAATTTGTAAAGAAGGACTGTATCAAATATATATGTAACTAGCTGTACGCAATGTTAAGAAAGTAAAGCAATCGTTTGAACGCTGAATTTCACAACACACTGTACTGTGTAAGAAGTGAAGAGCTCCAACAACAGTCAGTAGCGTGCAGGAGTGTATGTACATGTAGCCATCTTGCGCACAATGGGTGCAGTTTCGTAACCTTTGGTAACTGCGCCCCAGCTTGCACTCTCTCTCTGATGGAAAGAGAACGAGCGACTCGTCAGCATGAGCAGGTGAGGCGACACCGTCCACGATCAAGAGATTCGTAGCCTCTATCATAATAGACTCACGGACAGCCGTGTGTATGTGTGCGGATGTTGGACAGCGCTGTCGAGACTGCACTGCGCTTCGAGAAGAACTCGCACAGCTGCGAGTGCAGTGCCAGCAGCAGGCGCGCACGGACCAGCAGCAGTGCATACGCATGTTCCAGCAAGTGCAGCAGCTGGCGAAGCTCAACAGGTCGCTCATCGAGCGGTGCAACGGCGCTGCTGCTGAACATTCCACTGGTGGGGACCCGTTGAGTATGAATCTTTGCATAGGTGTGTCACCCCCACGCTCTCAGCCAAGATCATGTGAGCGAGAGGAGCATACCAGGCGCCAGTATGCTGACCCCGAGCGACAGCGACTCCAGGCACTCGTGGTCCAGCAAGCCCAGGAGCTCAAAGCCTTACACAGGAAGCTCGAATCGGCGATCCCGCTTCCATCAAGATGCCAGATCGAGGAGTCCAAGCTCATCTTCAACAGACAGCTCCTCGGTCTCGCTGAATCCAGTCGCTCAGAGCCGCAACTGAACTCTCAAGGCAGTGCGACGTCCGAGTCCTTCTCGTACGCCCAGGAACAGAAGCGCAAGCGCCTCCAAGCGCACCTGCGCCAGCTACCGCTGACGTCTCTGACTGCCCAGCTCAAGAGCAAGGACGCCGAGATCCTGCGGCTGCAGCAGCTCGCGGCCAAGCTTGAGGCCCAAGTGGTCACGATCGTCGACAAGAAGCGCGAGATGGCGCGCGACTACCAGCAGATCACGCGGGTGCAGCAATTGCAGCTGAGAAAGTACTTTGCGTTGTTGCGAAGACTCGACACGGAGAAGCGAGCTGCGGTGAGCAAGCTGGTGGAAGTCGGAGAATACGTGAGCGTGCTCGAGAGGAAATTGGTGGCATCCGTGGATTCTAAGGTCCTCTTGCACGACGCACCTGGGTACTCTAGCTGCTCAATAGACAAGCTCATGGAGCCCGGGATTAGCCACCTGAGGCGCACGAATGGCGTCCATCGACAGGAGAAGACCAGGAGTTCCACCGCAGACTACGCTGAGAAACTCGCTTGACTCTTGGATTCTTCATCTATTATTTTTCTACATTGCTATTTATCGATCACGTTCTCTATCTCTCGCGATGGTGGACTTCACTCAGGGCGCCACCACCTTTGTTCTCAAAATCTTAAATACTCTACACGGTCTCCTCGCTCTCTACTAGTCATACAAGAATACACGCAGCCCAACTCTCCTCAGGCCTTGTCGAAGAGGGTGAGCGCCGGGTGCGCGAGCACGTCGTCGACGCTCGCGCGAGCGTCCACGTCGACTTGGAGCATAACCGATAGCAGCTCGACGGTCGATGCGGTCATGAGCTTCTTGAGGTCCCACATATCGAGGATCTTGCCCACGCCGCACTTGGCCAGCACCTTGAGCGTGGCCTCGCGCGGCGTCTCGTCCGCAATCAGCGGCGAGCCCGTGAGCAGGATAAAGAGCAGAATGCCGAGCGACCAGACGTCAGCTTTCTTTGGGTCGTACAGTCCCTGGGCGCGCACGACCTCGGGCGCCATGTAGTAGAGCTTGCCCACGACCTCCTCGCAAAGCTCGGTCGCGCTCGTGCTTAGTCCAAAGTCGCAGAGCTTGGCCTGGCCGCTCTGCAGCAGCACATTCTCTAACGACAAGTCGCGGTGCGCGATGCCGTGGTCGTGAAGGAAGCGCACGCCGCTCACGATCTGGTGGAAGAAGCGCAGCGCCTCGATCTCGTGCAGACGCGACTCGGGCTTCTTGCACACGTAGTCATACAGGTCCCCGCCAGCGCAGTATTCCATGACGATGTAGAGGTTGTCGTCATGCACGAACATGGCGTCCTGGTCGTCGCTCTCGTAGCGCACAACGTGCGCGTGGCCGCCGGTCTTGCGCAGCAACTCGATCACGTCGCGCTCGCGCGCCGGGTTTTCGCGCGCGTGCTCGGCGTTCGCGCGCAGCAGCGCGAGACTAATGCGCTTGAGCACCACGAGCTGCTTCTGGCGCCGCTCGTCCTGACAGAGCGTCGTCTCGCCGTAGAGCGTCGCGCGCAGCTGCTTGCAGGGCGTGAAGCGCTCGCGGAGCCCCTCGTTCACCAGCGCTGCGGTGTCGAGCTCGTGTTGTGCCAGGCCAGTCATGCTTGATGGTGGTGGTGGTTACGGTAACTGGTTATTGCAATGCAATATGTTGCGCGACTGGCTGGTGTGGTAGGTTGGTTGCACTTGTGCTCGCTTGCTTGCGTTGAACTTGCTTGCTTGACTTGTTTGCTCGAGTGTATGAAACACGTGACAAACACTTGGCGAATTGCAGAATAAGCTCTCTATCAGACTTGCAGCTTGTCATGTTGGTGAATCATTCGCCTGGCGCCGGTGCTTGTTGCAGTTTGTGCAAGGTTGCGCACGGAAAAGTAGCCGTTGGGAGCGCCAGCACAGACAATTATAGAGGCGCTGGCGCTGGCTCGGGACTGGATGCTGATGATGCCGCTGTGCTCACCCACACTCGTTTGTGCTGCAGCAAGAGTTGCGCGTCTTTTTTTCACCTGCTGCGTGTGTCTGTCTCTTCGGGATCTTGCTTGCAATCGCAAGAGAGAAGGATATCCAGTCTGACCGGTCTTTTGCAGCTCTTTGTTTCACTGATAGCCTTCTATTAAACATTCCTGTTGATACATCTGTTTAAATTACCTGTATATAACAATTCTTAAGCATATCGTATAGGTACGCATTACAAAAGGTACAATTTGCATACCACGCTGTTGTAGCATCGTGGATTTTGGCGGGTTCAAAAATCGCAAAAGCCAGACTCTCGGCTCGAATAGTTATATATACAAACATCAAGTTACAGAGCATGTTCCATACAAATTTCAAGTTTCTCGTCATAAACGTACCTGGGAATAATGGGACACAAATTGTAGCTCGATGAAATCAAAACGGTAGTCAAAACAACAGTCTTGCAGCCAATCAAAAGCAAGCGCATGTGCTTCGCTGTGCTTGCGCTCTACCAAACGAGTCCACACACAAAAAGCGCTCGAATCTCCAACCAAGTCCTGGCTTCATTGCAGTTTGTTTGTAGGGGCATCGTAATATATCGCAAGGCCGGATCTCTATCGCCACCACGATTGTCGTGCGGTTGAAATTGAACCTGTGGTGCTGCTTGTGCCTTTTATTCAATGACGCTTGTGCGTGCACTGACGTGTCTCCTTCCAGCAATACATTGATATCAGTCGGATGCATACAGCTTGCTAATGACCCACAGCAGCAATGCCTATCGATCGCGACTTGATGAGCCGATGGACAATTCATCTGCCGAAGCTGCACGAGTAAACGCAACTCGACGCGAGAAGAGCAAGCAGTCAAGCTACTGTGAGGAATGGCAGCCGTGCCTTCGCTCATTTGTTTTTTTCGTAGCTCAACACCGCATCGGCGGTGTGACAAAGACAATCGTTGTTTGCTGAAGAACAAGTCGAAACAAGCGATGGTGGAGTGTTGTACAAGTTGTTGCCACTGCTTGTGCACACATTCGTTCTCACTTGCGCGACTCGCCACTGCGGTACGAAGGAGCGATGACGACGCAAACGAGCCAAGCATCTGCTGACTCGACGGCAGTCTTGAAGTTTGTTTCTGCACCCATTTCCACCATGTGATACCACCACCACATTTATTTCAAAACACGATGCAAATTGCCAAGCTTTTTCAATACAGGCCTCCCTCCCAATAGTAAACACTCCAAAAATGGGTAAAATTTATCATCACTAGACAGGTTTTCATTTAAAAGGAATTAGGAACTGAAAGATAGAAGGAGTGATTATCACACACTTAGCTGCCGAATTGATGGTGCTCCGACACGGAGCTTCTCCATGGCTCCTTGAAGCTCGTAGATCTCTTCATCCAATATCTGCGTGTGCCGCCAGCAGTTTTCAATCGTGGTACTGGTCACTGTCGCCCACGCTTTCTGCGCCCACCGCATCGTCATAAGCACGTCGACGTCAAAGAGGAACTTGGCGTGCTCACTGATGCTCTCTTTACCCACCTCAGCAACGCGCTCAAGAAGATTGTCGAGTTGCCTGACGTAGTAGTGGTGCTTTTGGTGGTTGACTTACGCCTTGAAGGACTGGATTATTCCCGCATCTTGTGGCTGGAGGTGTACGGTTGTGTTTGGCGGCAGCATTTGCACGGCAACATTGGATTGTGTCTCGTTGACGCGGTGGCACGATGCGCTGTCTAGCAGGAGCAGCACCTGACGCTGCTCGTCTTTCATTTGCGCGTTAAAGTGCTCAATCCACGAACGAAAGAGCTGGGCGTTCATCCAGCCTTTTGGCGCGCTTGTATACTCCACACCCAGCTCTTTCCAGGTCTTGCCGCCGAAGCAACGCGGCTGTCGCGCGGTCCCCACAAAAAGAAGAGGGAGTTTGTAGGATCCGTCCGCGTTGCTGGCAAGTGCCACCGTCGAACGCTTCTTCACCTACTTCCGCCCTGCGATCGTGCTCTTTGAGATGGAGGTTGTTGGCAGCATACAGTAAAAGAAAGCAGTCTCATCAATGTTAAACGTGTCTCTTTTACTGTACGCGCTCGTAATTTGTTGCAGCTCAAGCCGCCCT
>JAADXK010000954.1:0-13302 GCA_023337805.1 Globisporangium barbulae | reverse complement strand
AGCACGGATTCCAGAATGGCTGCGTCTGAACCTCTTGAAAGCAGAGCAAGAGCAAGCAGCGAAAGAAGTCGAAATTCAACAGAAAGCGCTCGAGGAGCATATGAAAGCCCTGAAGAAGCAAGAGACAGCTACCTTGAAAGCTGTCAACACGCAAAAGCAAGCACTCAACAAAGTCCTCGGAAAGCAACAGCAAGCGGCTTCGAAGCGAGACCAAACGCAAGCGGTGGGTCAATCAAAGCAGAGCGCACTTGCGAAGAGGATCGCTCTTGACCAGGAGAAAGTCCTCGAGCTGAACGAAGTACTCCATCAGCATCAGCAAACCTACGCAAATTTGGTGTCCAGGATGGATCTCACGGAGTAGATAGCGCTCAATCGTCACACAGAGACTGAGGTGACTCAAGCCATCCACAAGCAATTGCACGACTATGCAAAGCTGAGGCAAGATTCTGAGAAGGCTGTCACCGAGCAGGACGCTCTCGTGAACCAGACAAGCTCTGATAACCGCAATGGTGGAACACAACGCCCTCGCAAACCAGAGAGCAATTGAAAATCTCGAGACCATCGCAAAGGACATTATCATTGTGAAAGAAGCCCTCCGGAAGCAAGAAGCCGTCGCGACCGAGCTAACTCTGCAGGTCGCCCCTACATGTCCAACGATACGTGTGAAGAAGAGAGCCCTATCGAGAGTAAAGGCGACTACTGGAGGCGCACGACAAGTAGACTCCGAGGCACACTGGAAAAAGGCTCGTCAAGTTTAGGATCTCACGGACTACCTTGAGCTTGCGCGCTTGAAGAGCGCCGTGATGATGCATTTAATCTTATGTGGATTTGCACAATTTGGATTGGCGTAACACTGTGTCATTTGTGGAGTTGCACAAAGTTCAGCTCATGAACCACCAAGCTCTCTCCATGCATCCAGGGATGAGTACCACGTCAAAGCACGTACGTTGAGACGCCCAAACTGCTCCGCCTTCACGTGCTTCTCCTCGTCTTCATTCCGGATGCGGCCCTGGAAATCCAGCGTCTTCGGACGTGCCTGCACCATTTCGTTGAGCATGATGCACGCAGCGTGGCCGTAACGCCATGAAAAAGAAAGCGCATTTATTGTGGTGAAGGTCACGAGTGAGAGGAGGCAAGAGTGCGGGAATGCGAACGTGGCTCTCGTGCTCCCAGGTTACTATGTGTGCATGCCGCCCGTTACTGTAGGAAGCATCCGCAAGATTTCTCTTTTGACAGCAAATGGGTTGAACCGACCACGTTCAGTCCTGCTCTGGAAATGGCTTCACCTTCAGCACTTTCGCTGCACAAAGGTGGATCTTGTATCATATCTAATGACAAAGGCGCTTGTGTGCTGCCAGATGCGATTGATAGACAACAATGAGCCATGCGGAAAGTCGAATACGCGCCTTGGGTCCTGCTAAAATGCGCACAAGTGCCATCATAATTGATTGTTGGTTGGTTCTGCTGCTGTTGCGTGCGGATGTAGGACGATCACTCGCTCGTTAGGCGTGACATCGTTCGCATTCGCGCGATCGATCGTCTTGTGAGTCCAAGTTCTCAATTCAACCTCACAGTGAATCTGCACTATGTATAAACGCAGAAAATGTGCATGCAGTTGTGCTTAACGCAGGCGCAGGATATGTCGCAATACAAAATCATTGCAACAGCTCTAATTCTCGGTTAACCTCTCCTTGCTCTCAAGCTCAAGCTTCTTTGAGTTTCTTGTCTCTCTTGTCTCGAGTTTGCTCGCGTTCGCCTATAGAGCCTATTCCCTCATTTCACCTGCACCAAGATCCAGAATTGCCCGTCGAAGAGACTTTTAACATGGTTTCAAGCCATTTCGATTGAAAGACATCTTGATAGGCATTCTACATGGAGGTACATATCTCTTAATTTACTATGTTCGCTATCGCGAATCTACTTGATAACCAATGTACTCTCTCATTCTCTCTCTTGATATGAATGGTACGTCTCACTCACAGCTCGATGCTGAAGGCGCCGAGGTCGAGGCTCACGCCAATCGCGACGGCGCTGTACTGGCGCACGAGGAAGAGCAGCATCGCGTAGGTCAGGAACGAGAAGACGGACGTGAGCACTTCGTCCACGGCGTTGCGCGCGGCGGTACGGAGCTTCTCGGCCAGGAACGACCGCAGTTGGGATTTCACGGTTGCCACCAGCGAGCCCTCGCAGACGGGTTCACTTGAGTGCTGGATTTCGTTGGAGTTGAAGAGCTTGGTACTTGCTGCAGGTCGAAGCTCTTGGCAATGGCGGAGGTCGCTGATATCCACGTTGCCGCAGGAGACGACTCGTCGGAGCGGGGGGAAATAACCAGTCCCTCCTCGAAGGAGCGTGGCCGCATCACCGAAGGAGAACGCGCGAGCTCGGCTGAACTGGCTGGGGTTCTTGTACTGCTGCTCACGGGCCTTCGGCTGAAAGGAAACCTGGGTAACCACGGTGCGGCATCGCTGCTGCTTCCACTTACCTTGGCTGAGCGTGCTCGTCATGCCGAACGCCTTGTCCCTCGTCTTGCGCTTGCCACAGACGCTCGGCGGGTCTTGGAGTGTGAATGCGCCTGCGATGCTTGCCCAGCTGGAAGGTGGCGTGGAGTCTGCTGCACTAGCGTGTGCCACATTGTCGCTGATGGCAGCCGTGTCGTCGCCGTCCTTGTAGTGCGCGATCAGGAACGCGACGCAGGAGACCACGGCCGCGCCGTTCGCGGCGCAGAAGACGAGCATCCAGGCTATCCAGAAGAGGTCCCACCCGTTCGCGGTCAGCATTGTGGTCATCATCATCGTCGTCGTTGAAGCCTTCATTGCAGACTTTTGAAGCTGAGCTTGGTCTTCTTTGAATTGGTTGCTTTGGCTTTGGCTGTGTTTGCTTGGAAGTAGGTTATTAAATGAGGTCTCTCTCTCATTCGTCTGACTGCGCCAGCAAGAGCTCCGCTTGAGTGGGAACCACTTCGCTGCCTCTGCTCATTTTCACAAGTGAACGTTCACCGCATGGGACGCTGCATTGTTGTGTGGAGACGGAAAATGCGCACACGCAGGCGATCAATGAGCAAAGCTCTCACAATTTCCCACCCGTTGCTGGCATCTGACTGACTGGTTGGTGGTCAAACGCTGCTGAAGATTCGCTGTTTCCCACACTCTGATTGGCTTGCGACCTTTCGATATGCCAACAAGATCTTTTTCCATAAGCCCTTCGTATTCGCGCTTCCAGTCAGTCCGATCCTACACAATCTGCACACGAAGATGAGCTCCACGGGCTTTGATCACCTGCTCCTGGACAGCGAGGGCATGATGCTCGAAGAGTCCTCAGAGAACGACCCGATCAACACGCAGGCGGTCTCGGCGCTCTCGAAGGACGCTTTCCAGCTCGCAACGCAGGCCTTCGACGCGCTCTACGTCGAGCACCCGCTGAGCGTGGCCAAGGCGGCCTCACGCCGCGAGCGCCAAGAAAACCAGTACATCTCCATGACGCTCGTGTACGGCGAGATCGCGTTCGCGCCGCTCAAGGGCGTCTTCGACATCCTCAAGCGCTGGCACCACGTGCTCTTCAAGCCCGGCGGCGTCTTTCTCGACATCGGCTCGGGCAGCGGCAAGGCCGTGTTCGCGGCCGCGCTCATCCATGACTTTGACGCGTGCTTCGGCATCGAGATCCTCGAGAGTCTGCACACGATCTCCGAAGACGTGCTGCAGATCTGGGAGCGCCGGGTCAAGCGCCAGTTCCCGCTCTCGATCCAGAAGAAGCGCACGCGCATCGCGTTCACGCATGGGGACGCACTTGAGGTCGAGTGGCCCGCGAATGCGGACCTCGTCTTTCTCAACTCGACGTGCTTTGGGGAGACGTTCCTACGCGATCTTACGGAAAAGATCACCTTTGTGTGCAAACCCGGCGCGGTGATCATCACGGCGACCCACGCGCTGCCGGACCAGCAGAACTTTGACCTGTTGCGAACGCTCAAGGTACAGCAGGAGACCTGGGGCGACGCCACGTGGTACATCCACCGCAAGAAGGCCTGAGTTTGAGACATCCGGTGTTCACGCACGAAATATATGGTTCTCATTCATAGTGTCGTTATGGAACGGCTGATGGCTGGCTGGTGCTTCTTCACCGTAAATATTGAGTGCTTGTGTGTCTCGGAGCTACATCACTTGACCTCGAGGTGGCCGCACGTGGGGCACCGCAGCGTCTCGTTTAGCTTGGGCACGATGCACTCGTCGTGGAACTGGTGGCCGCACTCGAGCGTCGTCACGTAGTACGTGCTGCGCCGGTGGTGCGAATGCTGGCTGCTCACGCTGCCCGTGGAGCTCCAGCTCGAGCTCGTGGGCGACAAAGAGATCACGCCCGCAGAGGCCGCGAGCGATGTCGCGATCATGTCGAGCTCAAGGCTCTCGAGCGACGACGAGCACCCAGTGAGCGAGCTGCTGGCGCGGTCTTTCCCTGCAAAGGCTTCGCCGTACAGGCTCGCGTTGCAGATCTGGCAGATCGTATCTGCTGCCGCCGACGAGAAGCTCTCAATCTCTTCGTCCGAGCAGCTCGAAGCCACTGACGACTCGGTGAGCGCGCGGGCTTGCCGCTGCGGGAGTCCCGGGATCACGCCCGAGACCGTTGTCTGCACGTTTGTGAGCTTGTTGAGCGGGTACTGCTTGAGCATGTCGCCGTAGATGAAGTCCACGAGCTCGTTCGCGAACGCCGCCGTCATGAAGCCGCAGCCGTGGTTCACGCGGTTGAGCAGAAAGCTCTGCGCGGTCACGAAGAACCGCTCGAGCGCAGCCTTGCGAGCCTCGATGACGCGCGCGCTCGAGAAGTTGAAGATGTGCTTCTTGGGGAAGTAGCTCTTGAGAAACGTGTACATCCACGGACAGTCGGCACTGCAGAAGTGGCCATGGTGCAGCAGCTTGAGCAGCCGCTGCTGCAACTTGCGGTACTCGTCGAAGGACCGCGCGTTGCGCCACTTGAGCTGAAGCTTGGCGTGGTGCACTGTCATGACGTAACGAATGTCCGAGTGCTGCTTGGTCACGGTGATGTCCATCTTGACCTGCTCCAGGTACGCCACAGCCAGTGGGACGAACACCATCTCGCGCTCCGAGTCGGTTTTCCGGAGAATGCCGCTGTTGCTGCCATGGCGGAACAACAGTGTCGATGGAGACCCGGGATCCGAGACTGTTCGCATCGGAGTAGTCGCAACGGCAGACGCTGCTGCTACGGCGGCTGCAACAGTCGTCTCTGGTTCTGCAGTTGTTGAGGATGCTGAAAAAAGCGAAGAAGCAGCGGCGTCTGCAGGTAAAGTTGCCTCACCACCAATGCCACCAGGATACGCCTGAAAGGTGGCGACGCCAGCGCTGCCGTTACTGGCACCATCGCTGCTGTTGATGCTGTGACTGCTGCTGCTACTACTGATCGCCGGCTGATCCAGCGACAGCGAGCGCTTGAGCGAGTGGCCCCTGCGGCGGTTCGCCGCTGCCGACGGTGACGCCGTCACCGCCACCACGATCACCTCGGGCGGTACGACCGCTGCGCGCTTCATTTGCTGCTGGGGTCGATGCAGACACGGTGAGAGGGCGAGAGAGAGAAAGAGCTTCAGCTCGTGATGCCCCGTGTGCGAGCAGGATAAGGCGCGCGCTCTCGTGTGTGAAGTGATTTTGAATCTGGACCTTGGCGCTATTCTTAGAGCGTTGGCGCGTGTGTGTTTTTAAATGGGAGTGAGGAAAGAAGCAAGGAAGAGCTAAAAATAGCTTCTCAAAAGAAAGGCAGCTGTCGCTGGCTTTTTGGTTGAATTAATGCTGCAGGCGCGCCTTTTCGCGTGTTTCCGCGCGAGCCGTTTCAGAAAATCAGTGGCGAAACGGCTCTTTCTATGTTATGGACTTACTCCATATGGCTACAAAGTATCAGGTTTGAGAGGGGACTGATGGCATTGAGGAAGTTGAAGTGTGCGAGCAACACTAGTGCCAGTTTATCGTTTATGCATGGTGCGGCCTCATGGACTTTGTGTGGTGACGTTGATAAATAGGTGGACGATGCTAGGGTGATGGTCATAGCAGCACAAGGCGCATGCTTCTCGTGATGCAGAGCTCGCTCGCTTTCAGAATCGACAGCAGCCAAGCAAACGTCAAGCGATGAGATCTTTCAAGTGAGTGGCTTTTTCTTCAATGCCTCATGGAAGAAATGTCTGCGCATTCATTTCAGCTTCCTCGGATGTTCCCCTAGGTGCATGCTCTTGGAAGGATCATTCAGGATGTTGAGAGAAAGCGGAGTGACAAAACCATCATCGCTTCCGTTCACTGCAAAATGGGTGGTTGGCGTGCGCTGGCTCAAGATGTTTATAGCACAGCACTGGACGTGGTGGCGCTAAATAGTCGTGTTGAAGGGGTTTGTATAGCATGGGAAATAAAACAAGCTCGAATGGAAGTCAACAGGCGTTCTAGCACTGCGTGACGCTTAGAACGGCTCGGAGTCGCGGGTGTACGACCGGAAGCCTCCGTAGAGCAGGCCGGGGACAAGGAACCCGATGACGAGCAGGATGCTCGTGACGTCGCTGCAGGCGTCGACCATGATGAATCCGAAGACGCACGTGGGGAACACGGCGAGGACCGCGAGCCCTGGGATCCCGCCGGGCACTTTGGTCGGCCGCGGAATGTAGGGCAACTGACGCCGCAGCTGGATGCTCGTGAGAATGATGAGCAGCGCTACGAGCGACGCAAAGGCGTTCGTGACGGGCAACAGCACGTCAAAGTCGATGCCTACGAGCGCGATCGTTGGCAGCAGAGTCACGAGCGCGGCGTAGTGCGGGCTGCCGAAGGTGTCGTTGCGCTTGGCAAAGAGACGCGGCACCATGCGGTGGTCAGCCATGCCGGCGATCTCGATCACCTTGCAGAACATGCTCGAGACGTACAATCCGACATTCGTGCCGACCATGGAGGTGAGCATGAGGATCTCGAGTCCGCGGCCGCCGATTTGCTTCGCCGCCACGACGTACGCGCCGCGCTCGAACGCGGTCCAGTTGAGCGCGTTGGACGCAATCGTGGCTGGGATCGGCAGCAGGTAGGTGCAAACTGTGAGCGCGACCGTGATGCAGATCGCGCGCGAGTACACACGCGCAGGGTTGAACACCTGGCCGCCGAAGACCGAGGCCATGTTGATGCCGTCAAAGTTCCAGAAGAGCGTGTTGACGAGCACGGTCCACTGGACGTCCTGCGAGCCCTCGAACTCGATGTCCTGGGTGTCTTCATTGAACGTATTGACCTCGTGGCGTACTTCCAGTAAGTCCTCCCCTTCAGTTGCCTGGGAGTACGCCCAGACCATGTAGATACACAGCGGGAGCAACACGATGAGCAGGTTGGCGACCAGAGCGCGGCCCATGGCCTTGGTGCTCAGCAGCATCGGCAGCGCGAGCGCGACGCCAATGAGCACCTTGAGGAAGTAATTCATCATCGCAGACGTGATCTCCGTGCCGCTGTAGCTCGTGATGATCTCGAGCAGCAGGCTCGGATAGATGGCGCTGTTGATGACGCCGGCGATCCAGGACCAGTAGCCGATCTGGAAGCCCCAGAAGGAGCCGAAGCCGTTCATGACCCAGATCGTGAAGCCGCCGTCCTCGGGGAAGGCCGAGCAGAGCTCAGCGACGATGAACGCGTACGGGATTGTGATGAGCAGCGGATACACTAGAAGCGCGATCATGCCCACGAGCGGCCCGCTGGACTCGATGATCGCCTCGGAGCCGAGCGGGCCGCCGCAACCGTAGAAGTACGTGATCGCCACGACGCCCATGGTGCCCAGCACGCGAGTCGACGGTCGCACGCTGAACTCGTCCTTCATGAGCGGCGATTCGAGGATCATGTCGATCCGATCGTAGTTGGTCAGGTGCCTGCACGGCAACACGATGGACTCAGGTTAGCCGTCAAAGCAGGATCGGGTGTATTGGAAGCCTACACAAGTAGGTACGTACTCGAAGTCGACGCGCGCGCTGGAGTCCTCGTCGCTCTCCATCGGGGTCTCGAAGAGCTTCTTGGCCTTCATCATATGCATTGCCTTTACGACAGCGTGGAGATGCGAGAGGAAGAGACCTGGGAGTTGGACTGCAAAAGACGAAGTGCTGTTACGCTCTTCACCGAGAGAGAGGAGACCATGAGCTCTCGAATGAATGAAGGAAGAGCCACGCACGCCAGCTCTGGAGGAGACTCAGAAACGAGAAGCTGATCGGAATACTGTATGTACATGAACATGACGGGCTCGGCTCGTTCATTGCCACACACCAGAGCATTAAGCGAATGCGGGAAGCTGAAGATCAGCAGCAGCTCCCACACCGTGAGAGGCATTGTGCAGTCGTGAACAACGGCCAGTGCGCACTTATTGTAAATAAACAGGCTTGCGAGGCGGGTCAAGCGCATGCGTAATCAATTCAATTAGTATGTGTGTGATTTACAAAGGTTTGAAGCAGAGCGAGTGAGCAGAGACTATCCCAATACGCGCCTGTACAGAACCGCTCGAGCTCTCTTTCTCTGCACATGACGACAATCCAAACAGATGTCAATACGAGATTTCGCGCGTCCTTGTACTGGCTGTGCAAACCTGCTAACGAGGCTGTCGAATGGAATGCTCGTGGGGATTTGCTTGCCACGTTGAGTCTTGTGTCCTGTACTTAAGAAGAAGCACGATGCAACAGTATGCAATACGAGAGGTCAACATTGTGCTGTTCACCTGTAAAGGCAGGACATCGTTCAGCGAAACCACAAGCGCTCTGTTCCGACAATGACACGTACCTTGTTGATCTGCCCGTGCTGCTCACACGCGACGCCATTCGCGAATGTGTGTCTCGAGACCGAGAGCTTCGCGTCTCTATGGATCTGATGCGAACTGCTTTTTTTCACGCGTCGGCCAGGCACCTTGCGCGCGTCTCCAGGTGGATGTCTACGAGTCACTTTGCACAAGGGGAATTTGCATCTGCTGCTCTTGTTTTCGCTTATAAGAGCGAATATTGGCTATAAGAAGCATCAAAGTTGGAGCTCAACCAACTGTGTGGCGGCGACCATTTCATGCTTTCGCAAGCGATTATGCGCGCCTGTTGCTCACCATCACCAGCTTATGTGCTGCGGCTGAGTGGCGCGACTGCGAGAGTGCACGCGTTACCAGATGGGTCCAGTAGCTCGTGCACATGACCGTTTCTCGCGCTCCAAAGAGTCGTATTTTGCAGCACCAGACAGGATCAGAAGGGCGGTAGGTGGCCAAGAATCGTACAATGAGCGACTCGAGCGATGCGGCCATGCCACGAGTGACAAGCGCTGCGCTGGACGAGAGTGCGGCCAGCAGCAGCTCAGGACCGCATGAGCAAGAGGCGCTAACGTGTATTCTCCGCAAGAAGGTCCGTCAGTCATTCATTCACGACAAGGCTCGTTTCTCCTTTACTAGTATTATTCTCATACGCGAACGCCCGCGCTCGTTCTTCTCTTGTGCCAGCACTGCGAGCCGATTGCAATGACGCTCGAGCGCGCGAGTCACGTCTCCAACATCGAGGAGCTCGAGCTGCGCAGCCTCGAGCTCGACCAGATCTCGGCGCTCCATTTGGACACACTCTTTAGCGGTACGTACGCTCTCATACTCATGCGTTGCCGCGAAGTTAGTACTCGAATTGTCTCGCAGCACTCAACGGATCTAACACCTCCACCTAGGCTGCCAGGACGACTTCCAGCGCCTGACGCTCGAAAACTGCTGCGCGCTCTCGGACAAGTTCTTTTCGCTCTCGATCGAGCGTCTGGCGCAGAACAGCGTCCACTTGACGCACTTCACCATGAAAAAGTGCGCATGATTGGTGCTCGATTCCGCCACGTTGTTATCGGTCGTATGATCTGTCTAGGCTTACCAGTTTCCCTTTCTCTCTCTTTATTGTATCGTAGCTGCTCGCCGCTCAGCATGACGTCGCTGATCTCCATGTCGGCGCTCTTCTCCTCGTCACTCACGTCACTCGAGCTCTCGTCGTGCAAGCTCGCGCGCCAGGCGGGGATCATCCTCGGCCAGTCGCTGCCGAGCTGCAGGGCGCTGCGGCGACTCGTGCTCGCAGACAACAACCTGCGCGACGGCGGGCTGCGCGCGATCGTCGACACGCTCAAGGGCATGTTCGCCATTGAGCCAATCCAGGCGATCTGCAAGGACTGTGATGAAGACGAGGAGGACGAAGACTTGGAGGGGTGGACCGGTCTGGACGAGCTCGACATCTCACGGAACGGCGTCACCGCTGCGGGCTTTAGCGCATTCAGCCACGTGCCCGTGAGTCATTTGAACGCGAGCGAGAACGCCATCGAAGGCATCGGCCCCTTTTTGCTCACGAACGCATCGATCCAGTCACTGAATCTCTCGGGGAACGCGCTCTCGGACGACGGCGCCCGTGAGCTCATCAGCACGCTCTTCCGCGATCAGACGTCGCTCGAGAGCCTCGACCTGCGAGGCTGTGCGCTCTCAGGCACGAGCATGAGCTTTCTGCGCAAGACGCTAAGGCAGTCGACCTATTGTTCTTTGAAAGTGCTGGAGCTGGACCAAGTCAGCGATGGCCCTGCTGGAGATCACGTGGAGCGCAGACAGTGTCTGGACGAGATCGTGCAGGTAGGTTCGCAGAAGTATCCGCATTTAAAAGTGTGGCTGAGCAAGGCGGCGCCAGCGCTTCTTTCTCTTCAGGAGAACCAACGGCATCCTGGAGCTAGAGGAGAGGCTACGAAGCAGCCAAGTGCTAGTATCACAGGGACTGAAGTGCTCCCACTGGACACTACCGAGCTGCGCGAAGCCGTCGCGACCATCGTCTCCTCAGTAGCAGCAGCGCCTGGTGCTCAGGAGACCTCACAACCCAGCCATTCTCCCGCAAAACGAGTATTGCAGTCACAACCTCAGCAGCAGCACTTCCCAGTGACGCCGAGTGCTTTGTCGTCGTTGCCCTCAGCACAGCACATCACTAAAGGAGGCTCGAATTCTTCATCTTTAGCGCAGCATGTGCAGCTGCAGCATGTGGACGTGGAGTACATCGTGAGTAAGACGATCGAGTGCATGAACCAGAACTTTGAGCAGCGTCTTGGACTCTTCCTCATGAAAATGGAGTCCCAGCAGCACGACAAAGTACGTCCGTGGTCCTCACAAACTGTTCTCTCTTGCCTGCCATCCACTCACGTCGTGTGTCTCCCCTGGTACTTCACTAGAACGCCACGCAGGTCCAGTTCCTCGCGGCCAAGGTCGACGCTTGCGAGCGTTCGATCCCGCGGCTCGAGGCCCGCCTCGACGTGCTCTCGGACCGCGTGGCCGCGGGCTCGGCGCAGCTCGCCAAGCTCCAGAACGAGTTCCAGCTGCAGCTCCAGCAGGTGCGGCAAGACGTGCTCAGCACCCAGAAGGAGAGTCATCAAGCCAATCAGCAGCAACAGCAGCAGCTCACCCTCACCTCACTGGCACCCACGACGCCGCTGTCGCTCGTAATGCAAAGCCAAGTCGAAGACTTTGTCATGGCGCGGGCGCGCGCCAGCGAGCAGCTCACGCTCGGCGAGATGCACAAGCTGCGGCGCGAGACGAACCCGCAGGCGATCGTGGACGCTGTCTCAAGCCACTTGACGCAGTTCAAGCAGGAGTTCGACGCGAACCAGAGCAGCGTGCTCTGCAAGTTCACCGAGAGCATCGTCAAGGACAGCGTGCGCCTCGACGAGCGCGTGCGCAAGGTCGAGGCCCAGATTGGGAGTCTCGAGAGCGTGATCCAGGCCGAGCAGCAGGCTTCGTTGCTGGCGCTCGAGGCCATCTCCGAGGCGTTTACAGCTGGTGGTGGTGGTGGTGGTGGCAATGAGAATGGATCCGAGCCAGCACCGACACCTGTGAGAACGACTGACTACGGTACACTAACGAGAACGGGCACTGCTGCAACCCGAAGGCGATAGAGTGCAGGATCGTGGCTTGATGACCATCATGATAGCGACTGGTACCAATGTTTCTGGTATGTAAACTTTGGTAACTGAGACTTTGGCGGTGGGACCCTGGTCTTGTTCTACGTATATTTACACTCGCCGTGTAAATCGTGGTTGTGTGGAAGTGGCTATAGACACCCGAGAACTTCGTTCCCTACCGACGTGGCACCACTGATCGAGCCTCTGGCCCTTCGAAGGTACGCGGGGCGACCCTCGCCTCGGATCGCGCTCACCGCCACCTTCCAGATGTTCGACGCGGCGTTCATATCTCGGTTCCACAGCCTGGAACAGATCTTACACCTGGCGAGCCCGTGACGCAAGATGCTGCCGCTCCTGTACGGTCTCGGGTTCTTGCAGACCCGGAACGTCTTCCACTCGTCCTGTTCGCACACACTGCACATGCAGCTAGTGCGGAACCCATCGACCAGGTACACGTCGTAGCCCGCCTTCTAAAACATCGTCCTGAAGCCCTTGCTCTTGACGGACTCCTTGAACCTGCGGTATTGCCTCTGATCCCGAACCCCTATCACGACTATCTTCTCTGTTCCCCTTTTGAACATTTCTTGAACCGCTTCATGAGACGAGCTTCCGTTATCTGGCGACACATGTAGCCGCCCAGCTTCAGCTTTTGGAAGATGTACTCGTTGTACAAGGGGCTCAGACGCTTGTTTATTTCGTTCTTTTTCTCCACGTAGGCTGAAGCGCTCGAAGTTGGTTGTCTTCTTGTTGTAGGCGCTCAGTTCTGCCTCCCATTCGATGGCGCGCTTGCCGTCGATCACCTCCTGCTTGCGTTCCTGGAAGTAGTCCCGATACTTCTTTGCCTTGGTCTCCTTGCGGCGCGTGTCCTGTGTGTATCGGAACGTTCTCTGCCGCTGGGTGTCTCCGTCGACGCAGTACAGCAGCCCGCTCATGTTGAGGTCTATCGCGACGAGCTTCTTGCCTCTCAGGAGCTCGTAGTCGGCGACCTCGTCGATGTATGTCTCGCTGCTTCCTTTCTTCGCTTGGATCGCCTGCTTACCTACCAGGTCCTCCAGCTTCAGGAGCATGCTGCCGCCAACGCCGTTTGTCTCAATCTGGTGGTCGAACGTGTAATCCTGCGTGCGGAAGCACTTCATGTCAGTCTTGAAGAAGAAGGCCCAGATGTCGTCCTGGCGCTTGATGAGGTTGCCATTCGTCGCGTAGTCGCTCCGCTTGCCCTGTTCCATCGTGAAGCAGAGGTTGACGAGCGACATCGTGTCTGTAACGACCTGGCACAGCGCAGCCGAAGGACCGAGCGAGATGAGCGCTGGTCTGGCGTAGAGCGAGGAAGCGTTGGATGGCGAGGACCACGGTCGTGTGTGGAGAGAGGCGAAGTCGATGTCGAGGCGAGGAGCTT
>JAADXK010000953.1:0-13324 GCA_023337805.1 Globisporangium barbulae | reverse complement strand
CTTGAAGCGCCTGGTTCCACATGCAAAGCTTGTGTTTTGGAAATCGTACTCGTTCACGCCGCTTACAGCTGGTGTGCTCTGGCCCACGACTGCGCTCGCTGTCAGCTGGAACGACGACCTCTTCCACTTCGGCCGCATCGAAAACGCACTCTTGCACCGGCGAGCGACGATTGGAATCGTCCCGCTGGTGAGAGCACCATTCACGTCACTGCTGCCATTATCACCGCCGTCGTCGTCATCTTTGGTGCTCATGGAGATGTCAATCGACTCGCTCAACGATCGGTTCGAGATTGCTGAGGCGACGCTCTACCTCATGAACATCGCGATGCTCACAGACCCGATCGTGTACTTCAACTGGCGTGTGTTCCTCTCGACAACGCAGATCGCGCTCGTCCGTTCCGTGACCCTTCAGCGCGTCTTTCTCGTCCCACTCGATCACACTGCGCAGTTGAGCTGGGAAGGCTTCACATGGCTGCGCATCGTGCCGGTGAAAAGACTGCGCTGGGCAGACGTCATCACGTGCGGCTAAAGCTTCCAATTCTTCATGACATCTCAGGCTTCAATGCACAACGCATACCTCGCAACTTTTTCTTGTTTCCTGGATTATCTGTTGTTGGTCTTGTCTTCACAAACGAGCTGTTCGTTCGCTAGCAGGTTATGGATAGGGCTTCTTCAAGAACTCAACTGGTATGGAGAGGTGTCGAGCTGCTTAAAAAAGGTTCAGAGTCGCACACGCCCGTGTGTGTGCACGCTTAGTCATCGCGGTCATCCATGTGGCGGTCGCCTCGTGGGGATCCCGATGGCGAGCGCTGGTCCCGTCGAGGCGCCGGTGAGTACGAGCGTTCGCGAGTGTCTCTGGAGCGCGAAGGCGATCGGGACACCGAACGCGCACCTGGCGAGCGCGGCTCAGGGGAACGCGCATCTGGGGACGAGCGACGCGGGGAGCGCGCTGGTGGCGAGCGCGAACGGCCTCTGGCAGGCGAACGGCCACGGGATCCCGAGCGCGACTTCACTGCTGGCGAGCGCGAGCGCGAGTTGCGACGCGCTGGACGGCGGTCACGGGAACGCGAGCGGTTCGATGCGCCACCGCGGCGACCACGGCCTCGGGATGGAGAGCGCGAGCGGCTGCTCTTTCTCTCCCTGTGGATAGACAACAAGCGGTTGTCAGGCAATCGGCCATGCAAAGCAGCAAATGAACAGTCACACAATAATTGTCGTACTTTTCACGTTCGCGCATCTGGTCGGTGGTCTTACGGCGCTCCTGCGCAAACACGACGCGGACTTCACGGCCGTCGAGACGCACACCGTCAAGGCCGGCACGGGCGTCGTTCGCGTCGCGCTCGGTCTTGAACTCCACAAACGCAAAGCCCTTTGGCTCACTGCATACACACAAACACACAGAGAAGCGTAAGTCACACACAATTCGCACCAAAAGGCAAACCACATCCAGCATCTTCATCAAGCGTACCGCGTGTAAAAGTCGCGCGGGATGTAGACGTCGCGCACATCTCCGAAGCGTTCGAACTCTTTGCGGATGTCTTCGGCCCTGGGGAAGAGGAGATACATGGTTCACGTTGGTTTTGGGTTCGTTTCCTTTTCTTGCTTGCTTGTGCCAAGACGGACGCCAGTCAGCCATCACTTGAGTCGTGCTCTTGTCACACACACATCGTCCACTTCTTCTCTCTGCAGGTGGAGACTTGGAGTCTTGAGGTCCGCTCGCTCTCTCCACTTGCCACAAGGAGGGAGGGAGGACACGCACGCACGCACATACACAGAGAAGAGGGGTCCTTTCTACTTGGCTTGGTCCTTCCTTCACGCCCTTGACTTGGGAGCTTGAGAGTGAGGAGGGGGTACATACCGCAGACGTCGGCTCACGTTACGAATCAACAGGGAAATGCCGGATCGGTCTCCGCGGTCACCGCGGTCACCGCGTTCACCTCGGTCACCCATTCTTTCTTGCTCGTCGCTTGGCTGGTGCTACGCTCCTTGTCGGCGCGCGCTCTTGTCGCTCTCACAGCTGGACGCGTCGGCTTCAGCTGCTGTTGCTTTTTGGTTGGTTCGCTTTCCCTTCCCTCCCACGTTCTGTTTCTAGAAAAAAAGAAAAACCTTGCATTTAGTGGAGTTGGGTGTAAAACCTTATTTGTTAATAAACAAATTATCTATTTACAAGGGATTATGTTGTTGCAGAACACTGTGCACAACGATTGTTCGCCATGAATTATGCGACCTGCCGTCTGCTCCAATTAAAGTGGATGCAATTCAAGAGTCATTTTAGTTTGAAAAAAGAAAAACCTCGTTTGAAACATAGTTTTAATATCCGTTTTTCATAAAATTTATAAAACCAGACAGCGCTTCCGGTACCGATTTTTACGTCTTCGAGAGCACCGTCCACCAGAGCGTGAAGCAGACGCAGCCGGCGATGACGAGCGCCAGGATCGTGTTGTTACGCAGTTTCTTGCGGCGGATCTGCGCCACGATCGAGTTGATGCCCGCGAAGGAGTTCGAGAGCGTGTTCATCTTTGAGCGCGAGTTCGTGAAGCGCGAGCGCTGGCTGTCGAGCGAGTTCTTCGTCTCGAGCGCTTGTCTGTAAAGAAATAGCAGCAGCATAGTTAGTGACAAGCGCAGTCGTGAAAACCATGTAGCGCAACCGTAGAAGAGAACAACTTACTCGATGATGCTGTTCGTCATGGAGCGTGACGAGTCCAGTGCGCGCCGCTCGTTCAGCAGCGAGTCCATCTCAACGTCATCCGAGTTGCCATTCTGTCGCCTGTTGTTTCGCAAACGTAATGAAAGAAGAAAAACGGCAGTCGGCCATTTGTTCACTTCAACTTCAGACAGTATGGACGCATTCAACGTGCACTCACCTGCTCCCAAAGAGCTTCTGCGAGTCACGTTTCTCCTGCAACGCGCTCTGTGAATGATACAGCAGTACCACACAGTTAGCCTTTGATCGCTAGTGTTGCTTTCGCAGTGGAAGAGCAAAGCGAGATCCATGCATATCTTCATGTTCCTTACCATCGAGCGTCGAAACTCGGTCTTGAAGTCAAAGTACAGCTCGCGATACCGCTGCAAGAGCGCTTCGTGCGTCTTCACAGACGACGTGCTCACAAACGTGCTCATCTCATCAATCGTGTCGGACAGCTGTGTAAGACATGGTGGACTTCGTCAGCTTCAAACTGCTCTTTCTCGACGCGCCATCACACAGGAAGAGTGTTGCGTACCGTCGTGAGTGTGTTCTCGATATCCAGCGCCAGCTGATGCTCGCCAGTCGTGTCAGCCGGTGGGTTTTCTGATAGTCAGGACAGAGGAAGCAACAGCAAACGCATTAGGAGAAGAAGTCCACATCAGTTGCTGCGGGACGTGGCGCACAACATCAAACAAGCAGAGCAGTCTGCACGCACCGACGTCGTAGTCCGTGGCCACGCGCGCAGCAGCCTTGCTGATCGCCGTGTACGCCGCTATCTTGTCTTCCAGGTGGCGCTCGGCCGTGCGCGCCGCGCGGCGCAGATCCTCCCACGACTGCGCTCCAGTCTGCATCATCATGCTTTTTCGTCCTTCTCGTCTGTCGGTCTTGAAAAGAAATGCTTGACGCCGTTAGCTTTCGTGTCGCTGCTTCGAGCTTGGAAAGTAATTTAGAATATCCATACTTGGTCTGTTCCGATTGTAGCAGGTTTGCAAGTTATTTCCGTATCAAACAAGTCCTTATTTTCTGTTCATTTTGATGTTTAAACGCGGACATCTTTTCATCTTGTTAGGATATTTTCAGTAGCAAGGTGTACATTTCTCACGCTGGCAAATTACTCAAAAATTGTGGAATCATTTTGATCTCGCTAGATAAACAGGTTCCCATCGCGCCTTGGACCCGCCCCCGAACTTGGCGGCCTCCCCATTAGGTATTCCACGTACGTTTGCAAACAGCAATTTGGCCAGGAGAGCATGGCGTTCGAGCGCTTGAGCGCGTGCGTGGACGAACTGCGCGCCGGCGGCAGCGCCGCGGACCAGCAGGTGCAGCAGCGCAAACTGCTCAAAGAGCTCTTCTCCATCGAGCGCCGCTGGAGCCCCGAGCTGCTGGTGCCGAGCGCCGCCACGACAACCTCAGGGCGGCGGTTATCAGGCGGCAATGGACAGCTCTTCGCACTCCTGCTGCAGACGCTGCTCGTGTACAGCGGGAACCACATGGGGAGCTCTGGCAGTGGCGCGAGCGGAACCAGCACGCCCATGACCATGTCGCTCGGCTCGTCGGCACCGTCGACGTCCGAGTGTATCCTGAGCCTGCTCTGCGACTTGCTCGTGCGCTCCTTCGACTATTCGGCCGTGCCCTTGATCAACGAGATGCTCACGGCCAAGCACAACACGTCGACCTACGTCAAGGCGGCGCTCGTGATGGTTGTGAGCAAGCTGCCGCTAAGCGACGCGATCCCGTTCCTAACCGAGATCGTCACGTTTGCGAACAAGACCATCAAGACCGCCGACTACTTCATGAAGCAGTGCCTCGTCGAGAGCACCACACGTGTACTGGATAATGATCTCCCGCGCGTCGTTGCGTTGCACCCCGAGGCGCTCCGTATTGTCAGCAAGACGTTCCAGGACAAGATCCCAGAGGTGCGTCTCGCAGCCGCTGGGCTGCTGCACATCTTGGCGCTGCACACGAGTCCAGGTAACAGTCATTCGGGGAGCGCTGGCAGTGGCGGTAGTGGTGGTAGCAGTGGCAATGGATTGGGCAACAGCGGAAATGGCAGCAGCAGCGCGAGTGGAAGTGGTGGCAGTGGTGGGAGCGGTAGTAGCGCCGGCGGCAGCAGTGGAGGCGTGACGCAAGAAGCGATCATGTACATCGCCATCAAGGGCATGGACGACGCCGCACCGGAAGCACGACGCGCGTACTCGGTGGTCGTAGGCGTTGTACTGGCAAAGTTCGCGACGTCGACGCCTGAGAACGACTTGCAGCAACAACAGCAGCCGCAAACGAGCGACGCTGGCAACAGTCAGGACGACGATAATGCGCATCGACACGCAAGTGATCAGGAGAACGGGAGCGGAAATCTCGGCGGCAGTGGCGGGCCCAAGCCAAAATTGGCGTTCAAGATGCCCACCGTGCATCTCTCGGGAATGTCGCACATCAACTTGCCCGGGTCACTCTCTCGTCGTAAAGCCGCTGCAGTCAACTTCTCGACCGTTGCGAGCATCATCGGGTACCTGAAGGAGAACATGACGAGTCGGTACCTGTCATCGAACCCGAACCAGAGTCACGGCGGCATCTTGGCGGCCTACTCGGTCGCGTTAACCAGCATGTTTGAGCACCTGCCGTCCGACACGGTCTCCGAGCAGCAGTTCAGCGAGATCATCGACGCGACGCTCAGCATTCTCGACCACCCGTTCGCGCTGGGCGACCTTACCCGCGCACGCAATGCTGTCTGCTACGTGCTGCGCTACGGACTGTACCCATGCTTGACCGAGAGACAGCAGGAGGCGCTGCTGGGGTCGTATCTCCAGAAACTCAAGGAAGAAGCCGCCACGGCAGGTGAAGGGCACCACCACAAGCTGCTGTCTATCCTGGTCGAGATTAGCCACATGCTGCAGGCGATGGGCGAGGCGTGCGTTAGCCACGCAAACGACGGCACTGTGACGTTGCAGGGACTGCTGTCCCACGAGAAGCAGAGTGTGCGCTTCCAGGCGTCGGTCGCGCTCGCGTCGTTGGTGACTGCACTGCCGTACAAGCTGAAATCGGTACTCTCGAGCTGCATCAGCGGTCTTCGCGACACGGCCGAGTACCTGCTACAAACTGGATTTCCAGTTGACCCAGCACTCGCGGCAGCTGCAGCAGCGGGCGACGACCAGCAAAACGGTGAGTCGAGCAACTCGAGGAGCTTGGCGCACTTGTACATCATCCAGGGAAGATCGTCCGCGATTGCGCACATCTTGAAGGCGATCAAGCTTCAGAATGACGGTGGACTCTCGCACACTGTACTCACAGACATCCTTCGGCTCGCCGAGCAACTCATTGAAAGCCAGTACCTCGAAGGCTGCACTGACAGTGTGTGGCTCACGTGCACACGCGCAGGCTGGACGCTCGTGGGGAGCCTCGTGGCCGTGAACGACGAGCACTGGATCCACACGAGTGTGCAGAAGCTCCTGAACCTGTGGCTCAAGTCAAGCGTGCTGCACACGAGAGAGTCGTCGTTGGAACTGCTGCGCATCGAGGCCGCCGTGATCGCGCTGAACGGATTCCTAAGCTACTGCAAGGACTTGACCTCCAAGTCAGACAGCGTCCAGATGCTCGCGGCATACATTCTCAACGTATTCCTCTCTGCGACGCAAGACCGCCTCAGCAACCCACTGAAACGCCGCGGCCAAGTCGCACGGTACCGCGTGATCACGTGGATCATCAAGTCGTTCGTGCTGTTGCCACCGATCTTTAGCGACTCGTACATCGTGCTGCTCGATCTCATCGCCGAGTACACGGTTGCGCAGTCGCTCACAAGCCTGCGCCAGTCCTCTCTTGTCCCCGCCGCGTCCACCTTCCTGCACAACGCGCTCTCGGGAGTCGACGATCCGCTGGAGATGGTGAGCACGACGCGCCTCGTCGCAGGAGATAACCCGAGCGTACTCTACTCGCGCGAGCTGAACCACATCCTGGCGCTGCTGCAGCACGAGAACGCACTCTCGGACACGGAGCTCGAGGTCCAGTACATGGACAACTTCTGGGGCGTCGTGTGCGAGATCAACGACGTGAACGATCTGTACGACCGCGGCATCTGCAGCAGCTTCACGTACGTGCGTCTCGTGGACGCGAGCGTGTTTCTCTTTGGGCGGATCTTCCACTTTGTCCCCGAAGAGCTGCAGCTGCGCTGCTTGCAGCACTACGCAGGTGTGCTGGCCGACGGCCGTGTCGACTGCGAAGTGAACGTGTCGTCCTTGTTGTTCGCTGCGATCCGTGAAGCCAAGCACGCACACGTCGACGCGCCATCGCCGATAGCCTTTTGGCCGCAGCAGATGCAGACGATGCTTTGTGAGATGATCTCGAGCGAAAATGAAAAAGTGCGGCGAAGCGCAGGTGAAGCGCTCGGCATGCTCGCGTCGCTTATCAGCGAACCGAACTGCAAAGCGCTGGCGCAAGAGATCGAGAAGCGTCTCGTTGCCGAGAAGCTGCCGCTTGCCAACTCGATCTCGCCATTTGGCGGTGGCTCGGACGCCGACGCATCAGTTCTCTCTGCTGGCGCTGCGTTCGCGCTCGCGTGCATCAAGAGAGTGTGCGGCTCCCGAATCTCGATCGATACAGGGCTCATCTTTAGATTTGCTGGAGAGATCTCGCAGCCATTGCGGACCTGGATCTTGCATTCCTGGGGCATCATCGTCGAGTCCGTCGGGTCTACTGGCGGGGACTACGAGCAGTACATCAAGTCGACTTCGTCGCTCATCGACGCGCACCTCCTGGCAGGTTTCAAGTACTCGAAGACGAACAAACGCGGTCTCCGATGGCACATCAGCGCGAAAGTCGCGATCGGAAGGATTATCAACGGCGTTGTCGCAACTTTAGGACCCGACTTGGCAGGCTCTGGCAAGCGCCTGCGGGAGTACTACACGATCTGGGGACTGCTGCGTCAGGATGGAGACTTACGCGTGGAGCTCGAATATCTCAAGTTCCTCGAGCAGGTCGTGGTGTTCGCGCCAACGCGCTTCCAGCATATGGACCTCATGTATATCCTTGGCGTTCTCTCTGATGCGTTCATCCTCGCGCCTGGTGGTGGGCAGATAGGCAGCACTCCACAGCCGTCGCCTTCGATATCTTCAGCACGGTCGTCGTTTGGCTCCGTGGGAGAACAACATCGTCAGAATGTGCTCATTCGAGTGAACGGCGTTGCGCGCAGCATCCTTCAGCAGATCGGCATGTCGTGCATCCGAACGCTTGTCGAGCGCGATCCATCGCAGATCCAGCGCCAAAGTCTGCAGTGTCTGCTTTTCCACGCGCTCCACGTCGAGTATAATGGGCTGACGTGGCGGTACCTGCCGGGGATGCACGGCATGTGGGACTACCTCACTTTCGCGTTCTTCGTCCCAAGCAAGACGCGCAGTGGAGCTGAAGAGATCCGCAACACGATCCTGGCGCTGATCGAAATTGACGGCGCGAATGTCCAAGGATACCAGCTAATCGTGTGGTCACTCTTCTGTCGTAGCATTGCAGTGGGCGAGTCGGGGGCATCTGCCAGTGCGGGGAACTCGGAGCAGCTCATGATGAGTCCAAAGGGCATAGAAGGTATCGCGGGACTATCTTTTTTAAGTACTGGCGGTCCAGCGGCAGCGGATGAAGAATCCAGTTGGGGTTTCCCAAAGTCCAGCGGCATTGACAGCAACGACAAGACGTTGCTCGCGTCCGACGCGACGGCTGCACAGCTCGAGGTTTGGAGAAACACGAAGCGAGTCGTGAGCGAACTCATGACGGTTCTGCCGCCACTCTCTCGGCAGGTGCGTCATTTCGCTGTCGAGTGTGTGCTTCGAGTGTTTGAGCTTACCGCTGGCAGCAGTCAGCGATACTCGGCGCTGCATTTCGACCTCATTGAAGCCCGGAACCATTTTCTCCAGCAGCTTGGGAACAACCGCATAGCGATGGCGAGTGCCACGACTCCAGCAGACGTGAAGCACGAGCAGGCTCGCCAAGAAGACAATTTCCTGTGCATGTACTTGGATGAGTTCGTCACGCTCGCTTGCCACGCAGCCACGGCATCTGCCGACGGCAGTGAGCTCCAGATGTTCCAGAGCGTCGGCTTGCGGCTTCTGAACGTGCTGGTGCACAAGTTTGCATCCGCTCGCGACCCGGAAGTGCACACAGGTGACGCGTTCCTGCTCGACCCATACCAGGCGCAGATGGCCTCTGCGATTCGCCAAGCACTCAAGCAGTCCAAGACGCCGTCCGCAAGCAGCAGTGGTGGCGTAGATCTGTACGCTCCGTTGCTGATTGAGGCTCACGATATCTGTGGCGGTTCGATTTCTTCACGACTTGTTCAAGACAAGGTCGCGTTGGGGCGAATTCTCAAGATGGTCGTTGTTGAAGACTTTGGACACGCGCAGTTCATTGGCGACGAAGTCACCCGCCTGACGCTATCGCTGGCAAATCTCTCGTGCATCGCGCAGATGCTGGTGGCTAGTATCGCCCAAGCTCTAGCGGATCAAACTGCAGGTGGGCGAGGCGGTGGCGGTGGCAGTGTAGCGTCGTCGCCGCTCGTCAAGGTGTTTCTCACCACGTTCGCTGTGACTTCGAGCTACCTGATCGACTGTTGGAAGGACGTGACGCTATCGTATGGCGTGCTCATGCGCGGCTCCGGACAGTGGCCTCACATTGAAGATGAAAAGGAGTTCCTCCCTGGCGGCGGCGCGACGAGCTCGAAGGTTTTGAAGACACTGCTCCCAGTGCCAACGACTGACTCGCACTCGTCGTCGACCAGCTCAGCGGAGAAGTTCCGGGAGGTGTTCAAACACTACTGGCCCAACATCCTGAGCGCCCTCGTGTACGCACAAGCGCACTTGCCAAGCTCATTCTACGGTGGAGCGGACATGCCGAGCATCTCGAGTCTGCTGCTCGCGTTCTCCGTGTTTCACCTCAACACTGGCGTGCGTGATCGCCAGGAAGACGAGCAGCTCATCCCAGCGATCCAGACCTTGCCGCTCTTGTTGAACAGCGTCGAGCGCGAAGAGCAGCAGCGAGGAGGACAGCAGCAGCCGTCCGAGTTCGTGGCGCTCTACCAGAGCAGCGTGAGTGCGCTAGTGAACGTCGCGCTGCGGTCGTCCGGCAGTGGTATCCGAGTGGAAGCCCTCAAGTCGCTCTTCTCGTGTCTAAAGCGCGACACGATTGCGTTCTGTGTCAGTCAACCCACCCTTCAGCAAGGAGCGACTGAGAAACTTTACGCGCTCATCGGCCAAGCAGCGCTATGTCCCGCAGAAGTGCTCCGTCTGATGTGCGACCCGAGCAAGGTTGCGCACAACAGCAACGCGCACTTTAACGAAGTAGTGCGCTACGCGATTGCGGGCATCGTGCTGCTTCACACGACCGAGAAAGTCCGAAGCCAGGTGATCCACGCGATTAGGATCGTAGAGCCGTGCTACCGTAGCATCCAAGACCGCGTCGAGATCCAAGGCGCTGTGCTCGCACTGAACCGCGCGGCGATTGAGTCCACGGTGGCTTTTTCCAAGACTTTGGGCTTAAGTCCACATGACGACTCAGCGCAATTTGAAGCGATCCGATCCGAGCTTCGCAGCAGCTTTAGCTTCTTCGTGCGCTGGCTCCAGGAGGAATTAGTGGTCGCTCGCGAACGCAGCGTTGTCAGCGGTCTCGACTTTGTCATGAAGCTGCTGGCCAACTACGCCGTGGCATACCCACTTCGTTTCGCGGACGATACTGCGTCTTTTCACGCGGCGATCACAAAGATCGCAATCGACATGCTGGAGGTGCATCGCACTGACGGTGAGCAGCGAAACTCGCTCTTTAGTGCGCACTCGCTCCAGGGACTCGTCGGGATCACGAAGAAACTGGTGGACGTACAGGATGTGACCACGACGCGGTGGTACTTTGCGGCGCTCGGTCCATCGCTCATGCAGCTCGTCGAACAGTGGCAGAGCAGCAATGCCGTAAACTCTGCGGGTGCTGTGAGTGAGTTGGAGCAGACCGTGGAGTTGCTCCAACTGCTCTCTGCCCAGCTGGACGAAGCCTTTGGTACCGCGTTCGTGAGGCTGGTGCTGCCCAAGATCGCTGCCATTCTGCACACGCACGCCTCGAGCGAGCATAATGCACAGGTGGCCGCGACAATCGCCAAGCTGCTGCTGGCGTTTGCACAGACGCGCCCCGCAGCGTTCAAAGAGGTCGTCGTCGCGCTGGATCCAGCGCTGCGCAGCGTGCTGGAACTTGCGCTCCGCAACGCGTTGACTGGTGGTGGTGCGTCGTCCCAGGCTGCACCGGCTGCTCCAGGTCGACCACTCGACCTGAGTCGTTACGGTTAGAAAAGAGCTTCGAGTTATTGTTGAGTCGGTTGTCAAATCCAGGGTAGATTGTGTTCATCCAAGGTAGGTTGTAATGGCAGAATGAAAAACAAAGCAAGAAGAGACCTCTGGCGCACAGTTAACTCGGTGAGTTTTGATTTTCTGAGCCAGTCTACCTTGAGAATTTACAGTATTCTTCGATTGGAGTACACTGGAGTACTTCTTCATTCCTTAGTGCTTAAGTCACAGCTGAAGAGAGAAGTCGCTTGAAAGGTTGGAACAAGTCGTCCACTACCGATTCCAAACCTCTGCTTGCTGCTGCTGTCCTGCTGGAGCCTACAGTGTCATGACCGGCTTGGCTGGGCCAGGGACGTTCTGTATGCACAGCAGCTCAGCGAGCCCTCGCAGCACGGAATGCACGAGCGCCATGTTGTAAAACTGCGATGAACACATGCATGGAGTCAGTGAGCTGAACAATGGTCAAGGCTATTGAGGCTACACAATAACCAAGCTTACCTCTATGCGGCCGCTCTGGCTGACCGAGACCTCGGTCATCTCGAGGCTCTCGAGCTCAAACGCCGACATGTTGAGCGGCAGCGTCTCAAAGTACAGGTCTTCGGTCATCTGGATGAGTTCTGGAGGCAATGGAGGTATTGTAAGTTAGCCAGTTTCTTAAAATGGTGCATGTCTGAATCTTTGGAACTTTCACATCGTACCTGGGATAGCATCGGACGCATTGTCTGCCTGCTTGGCTTGCTCGCAAAGCCGCCTCAGCGTCGACCACGGTACTGTGAGCGTGTACTGGCGCACCATGCTCTTCTCGTCTAGGTTCCGGTACTTGAGCAGCAGCGGCTGCCTCGTTTTCTCTATTCAACCACATCAAACGCAATCCACGTGAGCCAATCGCCTCATTCTCACCGTAAAGCTCGGGCGTCCACTCCTTACCTGAGTCCTGATCCTGAGAAGCAATGCTCTTCTCTTCTTTCAGCAGCGAGTCCACGACCCAGTTGCGCGCGAGCCACTTGAGGTTCACGGGCGAGATGCTGATGCGCTGCTCGCTCACGATGCACTGGAAGCGCGTCTGCAGCCACGCACAGGCCCAGCCCAGGAGGTCCTCATTGCCGCGCAGCAGCACCACGTACTGCGTCTCCTTCATCTTGCGCTGCGACATGGACATCCGCTGCTGCGTCTGCTCATCTTCGTCCTCAGCTGGGAAGTAGAGCACGAAGCCGCCTCTCCGCTGTCGTGCCGACTCGCTTGCGTCCTTGCTCTCGTCAACTCGACGTCTCGGGTCGTACCCAATACCATGCACTGGGCTCCTCGCTCCGCCTGTGAACCCAAAGCCACTAGCACTAGAGCGCGCACTGGCTGTAGACTCTGCCGTCTGCGCTCGCACTCGGCTGCCAGTAGCAGGAGCACCCGGACCAGCCTGCTGCACGCCCGGCAGCTGCTTGAGCGGCTCGATGTTGAAGTCGCCGGCGTCGCGCTCCTCAAGCACTTCGAAGGCCACGAAGGCGTCCGTGTGGCGAATGCTCACCTTGTACCCGAACTCGCGCTTGGAGGTCACGAGCGCTTCGTCGCGGAGACTCTTGACCAGGTCGTGCGCGTATTTGCTGAGCTCGTCGCGGCGGAAGTGGTACATGCGCGACATCCAGTGGATCGCCCAGCACTTGCGCAGCAGCACGTCGCCCATGCTCGCGTCTCCACCACCACTGCTGCTGCTGCTGGTCCTAGCTCTGCTATTGATCTGTATGCTGTTGCGCATTGCCGCTGGTGGTGGCGCTGCTACTGTAGATGGTGTCGTCACGGGTAAAGGCGGCACATTCGCTCTCGCGTCGTTCATGGCTGGCGCCTGTGAGCCACTGTTACAGGCGGCCGTGCCGTCAGCAGAGGTGATGACGCACAGTAGTGGGCCAGCGCTTGACGAGCAACCTGAGAATGTACGGTCCTGCGTCTCACTTGGAAATTGTATGCCTTGGCGGGCAGAAACCGGAGCGAGACGGCGGCTTGCAAGCGCATACAATTTCCAAGTGAGACGCAGGATTCATACAATTTCCAAGGTCTCGTGATCTTTGTGTTCCACAAAAGTCAAAAGAAGCTCCACTGAGAGAACCACCTAACAAAGAATATTCGACGCGGGTATCTCAGGATGCTTGTCTTGATGACCCAGACCCGCCGTGATCACCAAACTTCGTGATGACCCAGAGCCTGACTCGCATTGCTACAGTCCTCCCTCCCATTATGTTACATCGTCATCAACAAATACCCTTTCGAATTTGATTCAATCACTTTTACCATCACTCTGGAGTAAATGCACATTTAAACAAATCTGTTGAAACAAGTTGCACTTCATTCTGCG